>CAVMBJ020000072.1:0-12289 GCA_963675895.2 Styela plicata
TTGATTAATATTTTTGAGATAATATTAAAATTTTTGAGTAGTTGATGAATCGAAGCCAGCTTACAAGTCGGGAACTCGAGTTGGGAAAGAAAACCTCATCATAACAGTACATATTTAGCAAAGAAATGCTTGAGACAATCATGTTTTACATAAAAAATAAAGATAAACAAACCCCATTTTAATCAATAATACATAAGTTGTCATGTAGGCTTGTATAGAATTTAAAAAAGAGCAATTTAATGATTTAAAATCTTTACTAAAAAAAAAAAATATTTTTTATTTTATTTCCACTTCAAATAAAAAAAAAGAATTTATTTTTGTGAGTGAAATTACCATGGACCAATTTATTGTGATCATTTCGATACCTTTACAATGTGCATTTGAAAAAAAAAGTTATACACAAACAATAAGGAAAAAAAAGAAAACCAAAGTAAATAGCCTATTTGTCATACATGAGCAATTGATGACTCCTTTTGACATGTCATGGTTCATCTAAGACCCATGTTTGACAAAAAGGAAAGAGTAATGAAGGCAGAATTTTCAAAATTGATGGCAGTATTTTTACAAAAAAGGTATTTCAATATGAATAAAGCAAATGCATCAACAGCGAAGATTTAGAAAAAAGTAATCAATTGCTTCGGATGAATTGGCTCATAAGTGGTTTCTGATGCAGTTCCGACACATGGATGTCCAGAATCCTAAAATATACAAAACATAACATGCAAAATTGCTGAAAAAAGGGTTATTGATATTAGTGTCAGTCCTTAGAAGTGCAGGTTTTACAATTGTTCAAATATATTTCCCGGTTGATATATGAGGTTTAAAACATAAAACAAATCATGGAGATGGCAATGATTTTGCTATTGCCTTGGATAGATCTCACTAAGCCCACCTTTATCATAGCGGTTCAATCCTAGTTGGGATGTTTTCCACTCAAAGTACAGAAACTGTTGTAAGATTTTAATGGAGTTCTTTGCCCTATTAAGTAAGTTGCCTTCAACCAGTTGCCAGTCAACCAGTTGTAAAAACTATATATTATTTTTCATTTTATCAGAACTGTACTTTGGATTTATCAAACTTTAGAATGACAACAGGGTAAAAGAATGTATTTTGAGATCATGTGGCCCAGTCAGAAAATTCACATCACATTCGTAACACATGCTTGACAAAACAAAATTTCTGACTAGGATCTGATCAGCAGCAATTCAAGACGAAAACTATGCAACACCGAAGTTGGGTTCCCACAGTCATCAATTCAATGTTATGCATATATATAACAGAATATCATAAAAATCGTAACATTTTCTTCGACTTTATTAAAGAAACATTTTCCTATGCTTCATATTCTTTTTTTTTTCAATTTGTTGGGTTTCGAATGCATAGCTCTTGAGTAATCATCAAGATTTTAGGACATTTTCATGTTTGGGAGGTGAATATTCCAAATTATGCAAATTTTCAAATCGTTTTGTTTGCATGTTACGGAAGTAGCGATCAGTGAAGGTGTTTGGTATTCATTTAACAGAATTGATATCTATTAGTGTCCCCTAAAAAATTGCACTCTTTCTGGCTATTTTGTAAATTTTTGCCTATTTTTGTAAGACTATAAAAATCCAGCTTCGACTGTAAATACACTGGTGATATAGATATCCTAGAATAGATATCTGAATAGTGAATATTTTTTGATTAATATTTTTGAGATATTATTAATATTTTTGAGTAGTTGATGAATCGAAGCCAGCTTACAAGTCGGAACTCGAGTTGGGAAAGAAAACCTCATCATAACAGTACATATTTAGCAAAGAAATGCTTGAGACAATCATGTTTTACATAAAAAATAAAGATAAACAAACCCCATTTTAATCAATAATACATAAGTTGTCATGTAGGCTTGGTAGAAATTTAAATAAGAGCAATTTAATGATTTAAAATCTTTACTAAAAAAAAAATATTTTTATTTTATTTCCACTTCAAAAAAAAAAAAAGAATTTATTTTCGTGAGTGAAATTACCATGGAACAATTTATTGTGATCATTTCGATACCTTTACAATGTGCATTTGAAAAAAAAAGTTATACACAAACAATAAGGAAAAAAAAGAAAACCAAAGTAAATAGCCTATTTGTCATACATGAGCAATAGATGACTCCTATCAGCATGTCATGGTTTATCTAAGACCCATGTTCGACAAAAAGGAAAGAGCAATGAAGGCAGAATTTTCAAAATTGATGGCAGTATTTTACAAAAATAGGGATTTCAATATGAATAAAGCAAAATACATCAACAGCGAAGATTTAGAAAAAGGTAATCAATTGCTTCGGATGAATTGGCTCATAAGTAGTTTCTGATGCAGTTCCGACACATGGATGTCCAGAATCCTAAAATATAGAAAATACAACATGCAAAATTGCTGAAAAAGAAGGTTATTAATATTAGTGTCAGTCTCTAGAAGTGCAGGTTTTACAATTGTTCAAATAAATTTTCCGGTTGATATATGAGGTTTAAAACGAAAAACAAATCGTGTGGATGGTAATGATTTCGCTATTGCCTTGGATAGATCCCACTAAGCCCTCGTTGGGATGTTTTCCACTCAAAGTACAGAATCTGATATAAGATTTTAATGGAGTTCTTTGCCTTATACAGTAAGTTGCCTTCAACCAGTTGCCTCAACAAATCTGTGGAAAAGCTATATACAAAGATGAAGCTATATACAAATCGATTGCATTCCATATTCATACTCAAAAAATTTGAACCTGAGGCATTGCATTTTTATATGGACAATGATAATTATTAAGCTTACCCTCCAGAAAACAATGCAGCATCGTTTGCACAGCAAAAGAGGGTCAGCAAAGCTTTCCTTTATTTCAAACCTCCTGAAAAATGAATGACAAATTTATTTTAATCTGTCAAATTCATACTGACTGGTCAACAAGTTGGCATCGACTACCACTCAATCCAGGGTGTAACAACTTGAGTAGGCTAAGCCAAACAGGAAAGGTCATATCTTTCCAACAACTTTAACCATGCCCTAAAGTGGCTGCCGGTACAGGGTGTTGGTCAGGGTGATCCACTCCAGTTAGTGGCTATAAAAAAAATAGGATTTTTTCTTTGTCAAGCGTAAGTCACAGATGAACTTGCCTTAGCGACCCATCAATGACCCAAACATAGGACAGTGTCATAGCGGTGCAATCCATCAGTGACTGTGCTTAACAGAACATATCTGATCTATCGTTATCTGACTTGCACTTGACAAAACATTCTCCATCAATATATTACAGAAGTGGTATCGGTGACATTTTATTAACAAAAATAATCTTGTTGAGGTGATCCATCCATGGGATTTCACATCAGGGTAAATGCCAATCAGAAATTCTATTTAGTCCAGCAAGCAACAGATGGATCACACCGTCAAGGCATGTCAATGACTCGCACTGAAAAAAACATCTTTTGGCAGTATTTTTCTGATTGAAAAGCAAACCAAATTACAATGTATAACAAATCTGCATTATTGTGAAGAAACTAAACTTTGCTGTTGAAATTATTCCCAGGAAATTCCCTTGTTGAAGGTAAATGATATTCAGAATAATACATAATATAAATACTTCAGCATGAAGTGATATTTTATTCTCCATGTTATGTCAAGATCATTTCCATTCTGTAAGTTTTTCAACCTTCTTTTCTCCAAAACTGCCTCACACTCTTCTAGTTGATTCTGTTGGAAAAGGGAGAGAGAAGTATTAAATGAAGCTTTGAAGTAAAAGTAAACATTTCTGTGGTTTTATGGCTTGTTTGTCTGGAGAGAAAAATGCAAATCCATTTCCCATCATTTGCTGACACGATTGCCTTGCTAGTTGTTACTTTTTTAGAGTTACTCATTGGTAAGGATTTTTTTCTCAAAAACCCCTATAAACTTTGGAATTTGTTGCCTTCCCACTGCTTTCTTGACCATGTTGATCTTCATGGCTTTAAGCACGCGTCAATAGATTAAGCATCTATCAGTGATACAGAATCATTAGTTCCCATTCCCGCATTTCATGTAGCTCATTGCACACTAGTTACAGACGTCGATGTTTGAGGACTCACATTATTCTGGCTCACAAATTAACGCCAACTACTGCAAACCACAGTACAATAACTTAGATAGAAGGAATAAAGTAACTCTTTAACAAGAGCGGCTGCACAGGGATTAGCGTGAAGAAAGAATAAAGTTATATGATGCGGCATCGCTGCCTATTAAATTTGTCCGACTTGAATTACAAATTCAGATCATGCTTAAACAATGCATAGTTTACAGAACATAATCTAGAATTGTTAAAAGCAGGGCTATTATATTGGCTGTCTGCCACCCAAAACCAGAATATTGACGGCTCATATTTAAACTGCAGGTCTTCAGGCCATTTTTTCATGAAATTCTCTCTATGGTGCCAGAATCATTTCTTTAAAAATATCTATGCTTGTGTATTCTTGAAATACCAGGCAGAAAACATAACGCATAGCCTAATACACTATCTACCTTTTGCGAGCCATGAACTGCTACTCCGAATACGTGCTTGCGGCATAAGTTTGTTATACATTTCAACATTCTTAATATTATGGGGTACGCTGTGTTCTCTTACACTGACAGTATGTTTTTCGTTTTGTTTCATACTTTTCGAATAGCCCCTATTCAGAGCAATTAAAATGATAGGACAGAATATTATGGCTTAAGTTCATATGGCCATAAGCATCTCATGATGAACCCATTTCCAATCGAATGGGGTTTTTACCTATCATATTTCTCATTTTACCTGCACATGGCATGGCTGGTTAAGGAAGTTCGTAATTACCGGCTACATGAATCCCAGCGCACCAGTGAGGTTCAGCAAATAAAAATATATGCACTCTACCTTTGGTGAAGTGACCGAGACACAGGCTCTTCCAAACACAAGACTCTGCTGCAAAGATGATTCAACATGTTTATTGACATGAGATGAAGCTTTCACATCTTCCAGGATCATCGATCATTCTGATTATATGTCTTGAACTTCACGGTAATATCAGGTATTGATAACGGGCAAATCGACTCTCTGAAAGTGTACAATACACATTCCAAGATTGTAGTAGTTATGTTTTCATAGAAGGGGAAATAAAATCGACCAATACTAATTGTTCTCTTAAACTCACCAACTTCATTTGTCAAAGATGGTTACTGTACCTTAGCGCAACTTCGAAAATTGGTATACCTCAATTTGTATGTCTATTTCTGCCGTAATTTATATGAGCGATAGCAATGGTTGATGATGGGTGGGACGTATGACTAAAAACGTTTTTTTCAATTTTGCTTATGTCCTTTTTTGTTGTTTGCTGTCCCTGTTTTCTGTGTTTTAATACTAGATGTGTTGAATGGTGGAACAAAAAATATGTCTATATTGCAAACCACATATACTGCATATCCATTTTAAATATCTTGACCTATCCCTAAAGCCCTAAGCGTACATTGGCTTCTTTAATAAATATAGAGTCAACCCAATAAAAAAAAGAATCACAAGTTAAAAATGTAAGCACTCCGTGAAACTTTTATGAGCAAAATTTTAGCTTTGAAAAGCAAATTGCGAAATCAAATGGCCTAACAATAATATGTTTCCTATATCAAAAACTTACATGGGACGATTCTTAATTGATTGAGTCGAGTTGTCCATCTCATTACTTATTCAATTTTAAGCATCCAAAGTTAAATTAGAACAGACACTAATATTCATTTTAAGAAGACTTAGAAAAATAGTACAATGTTATATTTCAAAAGGAGTATTATTTCATATGTAACGATAACAGAACAGATAGTAAGTCAATTGGATGGTCATTTTATATATTTTCTCAATCTCAAAATCTAAGAGAAGAATAAATTAACATCTGGTGGGAGAGTCAAGCCAAGAATATCAGCTCAATTATTCATACTTGAAAAGATCCCTAAACCACTAGGATGCAAAAAGCTACTCGAACAAGCAATGAGAACTGCGAACACAAAACTCCTGAGAAATGAGATATTAAAGGCCGTGCCGACAACATGATCAGGAATGCCGTGAAAAACAAAAAAAAGGGGGGGTCCGAGTTTGGGCAAACGTTATGTATATCAAACTGTTGATCTACTGTTGATCCTTTACAGAAGAAGTAGATGTGTATTGGGCATTATTAACTTGGACCGTTAGAATATTTAAAAACAATATAACATAACAAATATTCGAAGCATTATGGATAAGATCACCATTCTAATAGTTTGTGACATGCATCAGTAGTCTGTTTCTATAAATTCTTTATCTTGATAATTACGCTTAAATAGTTTAGTAACTTAAGACTAGCTGGTAATTAAAAAAAATTAATTTATTAAAATAGATTACATTTTCAGTATCATTTCATATTCTAAAACATATCACCAAAAATATATCTATCAAGTATTAAACAACCACACAAAATTACTTCGCATACTCGATCCATCAGAGTTTCAACGAGAAAACATAGAAGTTATCTGGATGTTTCGCTCAATCTTTGCAACTTCTTCCTCACCATCGTTCGGTTAAACAACTTACTTCTTAAACCTTCCTTGTTAGTAGCAACAGATCCAGCCAAATGTAATCTTCGTAATAAGTTTCACCAAGAGATGAATAACAAAGACACTAAAAATATATTGATAATGATGGACAAGCAGGAACTTGAGAGCTCAGTTGAAATAGTCACAAAAAAATTTTTTCATCATTTATACACCCTTCTTAGATCAAACCAATTCTAAACTTAGATTGATTGAGATTATCTTCATGAACTAATTTCGTTCGAAGAATACTATGCATTGTATCTAAAGATTGGAGTGGTTGCCCACCAGGGAATATCATAAGTGAAATCTAATTGCTCAAGATCTTGCATCAAGTAATTGATAGTAGTAATAGTAGTAGTAATTGATAGTAGTAATTGCATAACTCACTACAAATCTTCGATCAATAAGATTCACTATGCCATTGTATGTATGGCTGAGATAACTTATTAATTCTCAAAGAATATCATATACTATCTATTTAAGCAATCAAAATCTTTCACAATATACTACTACAAAACATTGTATGCCTGTGAGTACATTTATACTTCATAGCAGAAATGAGTCATATTTATTAGACTTAAATCTTTCAAAAATTTCACCTTGATAAAATATCTCTAAAAAAATAATGTCAGATAAGACATATTCTTAGATTGACACGAGCCACTCTTTCTTAAACCATTAAAAGTTTGATTAATTAACAATCCCCTTATTATATAAATACACAGAAGAATTAGGTGCCGGAATATTATGCAAAATTCCTGTCTTATTACAGTAATAATATTACCGGAAGTTGAGCATCGGGCAACACATAAATATAAAAAATTTACATGATTTCCAAAGATGGCTCAACTTGAACGAATGAAATTTTACAATTCCCAAAACATTGTCTAGCTAATTCCGCAGTATATCAACTTTCCAGTATCGAAACTACATTGAATCACATGCAGAAGTTATTTCAATAATTTAATCTCAACAAGACATTCATCACATGGTCGCAACTTATTGAATTTTTTAAAAAATTCAGCATTTTTGTTCAGCTTGAATGATTACTTGAACGATGTCAAATTTTTGTCGGAGTAAATAATCTTCTGAACATGTAGCAAACTTTCATAGTTAATCTTGTGTTTAATAATTTAAAGAATAGAAAATAAATCTAAAGGATTATTATTTATTTTGGTTAAATCAATCAGAAAAGCAAATTTCCTTATGCAAGTTAGATGATACTAAAAAAATGTAAGTACCTCGTTACTTCTTCTAGATAGCAACTTGCAACCACAATGACACTCTCTTTTGCACTGCCCTTTGAAACTGGAAAATAAAATTGGTAATATAATATATTATTCAGTTTTATAGCCACATAATGTCAATTCTTGAATAACTTATGATTTTCATTTGATGTTTGAGCTAATTTTCATTCTTTTAAATATTTCCCTCATTACATAGGACAAGTTTAATTCAACAAGCATGAGCCCCTTATTACCACCGCCTAAACCGATTCATCAGTAGTTTTATACCTGACAAACAAGTTTTCGATTAGGAAGGAAAAATTGACCACTCTGTGAGTTTGGCAATCTATTCTCATGATTGAGTTTAATTTGAAATGTTTTGATTGAAGTCTCAATTTTGAAATAAATATGTCTGAAATCGGTAACCCTCATTCATGCAAATCAATTTAAATCTAAAAATGAGACAATAACCAAATAATATGAAAGGATTAATGATAAATAAATATAAAGCTAATATCTTGATATTGATATCAGCCAGAGGTAACTATAATAGCGACTTCATATTTTGACATTTTTTCTCCAGACATGCAATCATACCAGAGTAGAATACCAAATTAACAAACTCATAGGCTGATCAGTAAACCAGTAAAACAAATTTGATATGGAGCAATTAATTCCAAGGTTTGCTTGAGTCTTCAGTGATGTATTATAATTACAGATTCTTTAGAAAAATAAAATAACAATTATTAGTATCAATAGAACAAAATTCATTATCATAAATAAATATTGTCATATTAGCCTATATGAGATAAGCAATTCATCATAATTATGTACCTGGGGCAGCTGAAAGATATGAATACAAACGCTTGAAAGCCTTTTGCTGTTTGTTCCTCAGAAACATTTCTATAATCTTTTTAACTTGATTTCTGAAAATCAAATGGAAAAATATAAAAATATCTTGAAACATAAACTATTTCAAATATAAATTATATGAATCAAAAGCAACAGCTTTAAATTACCCTTTACAAGCAAAATTTACTATAGTGCTTAGAATATGTACTGGAATATTCAGAACATGATGCCTAAGCCTGCTTTTTAGCACAAACTTTATTAAGACAAAAATTGAATAAATCATGACTTATTTTAACAATATTTAAAATAGATAAAGATTATCAAGCTTATACCACAGACCTCCTGAAATATGCTTTATTTTATTTTTTTTTTCAAAAAGCGAATCATACAGTAGTCATTTAATTTTTCAAACTTACATTTGAATTGGATCCACAATAATTTCTGATTGTCTGATGTCTTCATGCCATCCTTTAGGTCCTTTGATCCATCTAATGCCATTACCTGGCCAATGTGACGTTGTCATTTTTGTGTCAATGTGTCCAAATTTTCCCACTTGCAGAGTTATAGAGTTGAATAGTGACTTTGTTGTATTGAAAATAAAATAAGACTCACTTGGCCAGTTACAATAAAAGGATGAACTAAATAGTTTCAGGGGTGTTACAAAAATGCATTATGATGAAATAATGTTAACAAATTGTAACTTTGAAGGGCATGGTATGAAATTCAGAGCAATATGGAAGTCTTAAACTTACACAGAGGAGTCGAAATAAACATGTGCCTACAATTTTATTGTTTGCAGGCTTAAGGGCATCCGACTTTAAGCTTTGGTTGTGTGAACAATCTGCCAGTTTTAACTTTCTCAGGCAGACAGAGATATATTGTGTCTAATGAAGTTTAGTTACATAACATCTTTACATTGTTATTAGGTCACACTATATCAGTAGACTAGATGACCAAAATTGTGAGAGTTTGAATACGATATTTTCACACAGTATAATACAAATCGATAATAAACATTATGAGACCGCTGGATCGCACTATTTCACCAAAAATAATGGTGAATGGCGTTATCTAAACATGTAAAAGTGGCATATAAGTTAGAACCTTTCAGACATTCCTGTGGGTCTGTTCCTGTATAGAATAGAACAAGCCTCCTTTAGACCCGTCCCTGTCCATTTCGGCCTGACCCCTGGTTCCTGTCCATTTCAGTAATTCTGAATTACAGGAACCGCTGCCAAGGGCAGAAGCAGGAAGGGTACCGTAAAGCTTACCGGTATATCAAACAACTCTGTACAGACTACTCTGCATCCAACATGTATCAGTTTGCCAATGCACTATCGGACTATGTTGAATGCATTATACATTGAACAGTTAAATTGTTAAAACTATTGACACATACGGTACAGCATGGACAAAGAGTTACCGTCAAAGTTGGTAACTTCGGACGTTTTTACAGTAAATCTGACTCTCATTCGGCCATTTTTTATCCAAATAACACCAAATTTGGATGATGGAACAATGCCTCCACGACCGAGCGATTATAAAAAACCAGAAGGCGTTGCGATGATTTTTTCTTCCTAATTCCCCGTTTTTATTAATTTAACATACCGCACGATAAAAATTGTAACTTCGGATGCCTCGTTCTGTCTCTGTTGACGGGTTACGCAGAGAGAGAATATCGTACGTCGTGTCAGCTGAGTGATCACGTATCTGCGTCGAGTCGCGACGTCATTTACGTATTAATTTGTCTTGCCTCTAGATAACGTAACTTGAGGTCGCATATGATCTTGTTTTATTGAGCATGGGCCACTGATAAAATAAACATGTCAAAAATCATGAAACGCGAGAACTTAAAAAATGTCAGCGATAATGAAATTAAAGATAAATGAACCGATAAGTAATAAATGAAAGCACATTTCGGTTGCCATATGTAAATGTGACAAATAAGTTGACAACGGAATTGGTCGCCGGGCATTTGATACTAAATAATAGGTCCATAGCGTTTGATTTCACATTTCAAATGTACATGATGCATTTCTATACGAAATTATTCAAAAACGTATGCTATGTCACCTACTCGGATACGAGAACGGTGGAAAATTGACTATTGGCCGCACAAAGCTTAATTTTTTCCCGGCATAACATCATAAAATTTTCCTAATTATAAAATATATCATCCTCGGCGTTTATCAAGTACGGCTCATCTATGGCTCGTGGTCATCGGGCAATATTTTCGCGTTGGTCACGGCGAACGACGGCGCCACGATGTCCGTTTCCGCTAGCGCGGCGACATCACAGACTGGCGTAAGCAGATCGGGGACATCAGAGACTGACGCAGAGCCACGTTGACGCCTCGTAAAGAGAGTGAGAGATAATGAAACGACGTCGTGCTGACGTCGATCTTGACGTAACCAGGAATTTGGGAGATTTGAAAGATTTTCGTCAATCTAGAAAGAACACTTTTTCACGGTCCTACGTCGACATCTAACGACCACTCAAATTTTAATTTGACATTGAGTACTCCCTCTAGCGGAATCAACAATTTTGGTGCGGACATTACTTCCGAAGTACCGTTTTGGGCCGTTTGAAACGACGCGCCGTATTTTTAGGAGAAATTACACGTTTCTAGTGATATAGAAAGACAGGGGTCACGAGTAATGTGTAAATGTTTTGCATAAATTATTATCTACAAGAAAAACATAGACTGACCCAGATATATGGCGTATTTAGTTGTTTATGGCCATTTTAAAAAATCGTCCGAAGTTACAAAGCATCCGAAGTTACCAACTTTGACGGTACACAGTACAGGTACCGGTAACTTTCAGCACCGTATTCTCAGTTCTGTATTTTAAAAGTTTGACTTGATTTTCATTCATATCCAGTACTGATAATACTCATTACGGTCGCACTACTTAGTACTGCACTCTGCAATTGGAAGACTTTAAGTGCAGATAGGCTACAGCCAATATCCGCCCTCCATGAACGTGAAGACAAAGTCGACTTGGAACAGAGGAATAAGAGCCGTACAACACATGTCTTTGTTTACCAGGTCATATGTTTGTGCACGTGACGTTCTACCAACCAATTAGCATTTAGAGAGGCGGAGCGACACAGTCAGCGAGCACGAATCAGGACGCCGACGCCTTCGAAACGCCTCCATACTTAACTTTTCAACACAACCGTCCTGAGTAACTGCTTTCTTTGTCTTGCATGCCTTTTGGTCTCGTTTTGTTGCAGAGTTGGTATTTTATTGAAGTGTCTGATGATTGCATGACTCATAAATCTTACTTGGAAATTAATTATTCGTAAAACCCTCCCATGAGTTTACTGGCCTCGATTAGGCTTCTGGAATTTTCCCTCACACAACTATGGATAAATCAATCATAAATTTGCATGGTCTTACTTTGCTTGTCCTTTATAAATCACAGTCGCGATCACAACCCCCCATATAGAATAGATTCTGTTTATTCTGTGAAGGACTGAAGTTGAGAATCGAAGTTAGGTTTATAGGCTATTTTTGTTCTTTTCTTTGCATGGATATGACTTGCGGAGTGAGCCGCAGGCAGCGTCTACGTGAACAAGGGTGGCCGTACGGTGCGGTACGGAATTTTTATCGTACTTCGAACCAGCAAACTAATTTCGTGCCGAAC
>CAVMBJ020000072.1:12389-24846 GCA_963675895.2 Styela plicata
AAATGCAACTGATTCACTTGAGCTGATTAGATGAGCTATGTCGTATATCGGTTTTACTGCAGTGGTGTAAAACATTGTGATCGCGTGGAAATAAATTAAAATCGACAAGATAAGCAGCATTCATAATACTAAAAATCACTATGTAGTTTCTGAAAGTATCGTTAGCATCGCCGATGTGCTTTGACAGGTTTTTATTTAAAATTCACAATGGCGTAGGAAGCACTGCCCGAATATACCAACTACAGTGGCGGATCCAGAAAAAATTAGGGGTGGGGGTAGGGCACATTTTATCCAACATGCAAACATAGGCTTTCAAATTTACGAAAAGATTAGGGTGCCGGAGGCGCGCTAAATATTATTGAGAACGAAACAAGAATACATGTTTTAAGAGTGAAATAAACATTACCAGACTGGAAAATGTACATGAGCGCCGGAAGCCGCTGAAATTTTTGTAAAAATTGAATAAAAATTCTCACTCTAAAGGCTAAATGTTACGAAATATACAAAATTTATCAGGGAAAAATTTTGCGCAACGCTGGCGCGCGAAAATTTTACGAAAATTTAATTAAAAATCTCTCACCCTGACCAAATATGCAACTAAGTTAACCAGTAACCACCACTATTAAGTTTTGTTTGTACTCTGACACGTAGAAGTATATTATCAGAGTAGAAACTTCAGAATATAAAGATATATTTAGGCTGTTATAAGTTGAGTGTTAGATGATGCTCATCTTAATTAGAAGATATATTTTAAAAAAAACAGCCAAGTCACGATATAGACAACGAGGCATGTCGGGAATACGTCTGTCTGGTATTAAAAAATAAATAGCATTATTCAGTAATGTGAAGAGAACGTAAATTGCACCAGAAATACCAGCACGAAACCCATGTGTGGCGGAACCCATGTGCCACAACGAACATTCTTTTGTCGAGAGAGAATTTCTTGTGACGACACAATGCTGCTAATATGCTAATATAAATACTGCTTTATGTCAGATTTTTTCGCAAAAACTGTGCTCATCCCACCACTATTTATCACCACCGGTCTACCATGCTCATCTTACCACTATTTATCATCACCGGTCTACCATTCTCATATTATGCTCTATTTTATATATAAACAGGAACAATGATATTGGAGAGGGCATATGCTTAGTTACGCCCATGTTTTACTGTGCTGGATTTTAAACCAGATATCATAAAACTGCATCACTTTGACGTAAGATGTTGGTGACGTTTCTTGCGTTACAAATAAAGCTGATTTGGGCATTGGTAGTTGGTACGGTACGAAATTGCTGCTCAGCGAATTGTACCTGTTTTCGAACTAGTACGGAATTTAGTACGATAAATGAAAAATATTAATCGAACCTAATTTCGTACTGGTACGAAGTTCGGTACGATGTACGAAAAAATAATATCGTACGGTACGGAAAATTTTCGAAAGGTACGGCACGGAGTTCGGTACGAAATTATTTTGCTGGTTCGAAGTACGATAAAAATTCCGTAGCGCACCGTACGGCCACCCTTGTTCACGTAGACGCTGCCTACGACTCACTCCGCAAGTCATATCCATGCAAAGAAAAGAACGAAAAAAACCTATAAACCTAACTTCGATTCTCGACTTCAGTCCCTCACAGAATAAACAGAATCTATTCTATATGGGGGATTGTGATCACGACTGTGATTAATAAAGGACAAGCAAAGTAAGACCATGCAAATTTATGATTGATTTATCCATAGTTGTGAGGGGGAAAATCCCAGAAGCCTAATCGAGGCCAGTAAACTCATGGGAAGGTTTTACGAATAATTAATTTCCAAGTAAGATTTATGAGTCATGCAATCATCAGACACTTCAATAAAATATCAACTCTGCTGCAACAAGACGAGACCAAAAGGCATGCAAGACAAAGAAAGCAGTTATTCAGGACGGTTGTGTTGAAAAGTTTAGTATGGAGGCGTTTCGAAGGCGTCGGCGTCCTGATTCGTGCTTGCTGACTGTGTCGCTCCGCCTGTCTAAATGCTAATTGGTTGGTAGAACGTCACGTGCACAAACATATGACCTGGTAAACAAAGACATGTGTTGTACGGCTCTTATTCCTCTGTTCCAAGTTGACTTTGTGTTCACGTTCATGGAGGGCGGATATTGGCTGTAGCCTATCTGCACTTAAAATCTTCCAATTGCAGAGTGCAGTACTGAGTAGTGCGACCGTAATGAGTATTATCAGTACTGAATATGAATGAAAATCAAGTCAAACTTTTAAATTACAGAACTGAGAATACGGTGCTGAAAGTTACCTGTACCTGTACTGTGTAACTCTTTGTCTATGCAGTAAGGTACCGTATTTGTCAATAAGTTTTTAACAATTTAACTGTCATTGTATAATGCATTCAACATAGTCCGATGTGCCTTGGCAAACTGATCTAAGTTGGATCAGAGTAGTTCTGTACATAGATAGTTTGCTATACCCGATAAGCTTTACCCTTCCTGCTCAGCCTTGGCCAGCGTTTCCTGAAATTCATAATTACAGAAATGAACAGAACCCAGTGTTCAGCTCCGAAATGACAGGACGGGAACTAAAGGAGGCTTGTTCTATTCTTATTACAGGAACAGACCCACAGGGTTAATGTCTGAACATGATGCGTAACTTATTTGCCACTTTTACATGTATAGAAATGCCCATTACACAAATTATTTTTGGTGAAATAGTGCGAACTTCAGCGGTCCTCATAATGTTTATTATCGATTTGTATAATACTGTAGTGGAAAATATCGTATTCAAACTCTCACAATTTTGGGCCGTCAGTGCTAGTCTACTGATATAGCTGTGGACCTAATAACAATTGTTAAGATGTTATGATAACTAATACGTTCATTTGACATCAATATATCTCTTGTCTGCCTTGAGGAGAAAGTTATAAAACTGGGCAGTATGGTTTCACAACAACCAAAGCCGTAAAGTCGGTGCCCTTAAGGCCTGCAATACAAATTTAAATTTGTAGGGCATCATGATATATGTTCGACTTTCCTCTGTTGTTAAGTTTAATGGGACATCCAAATTTGCTTGTACTGAATGTTCATTAACCATGCCCTTCAAAGTTTCAATTTGGTTAACTATTATTTTCCATCCCTAATGCATTTTTGTAACACCCCTGAATGTAACTAATTTCAGTTCATCTTTTTATTGTAAACTGGCCAAGTGGGTGAGTATTTATATTTTCAATACAACAAAGTCACTATTCACACTCTATAAACTCTGCAAGTGGGATAATGGTTGGACCACATTGACCCACATTAATATGACAAACGTATTCCCCCCCCCCCCCACATTGGCCAGGTAATGGCTATTAGATGGATCAAAGGACCTAAATGAGTGGCATTGAAGACATCAGGACAATCAGAAATTATTGTGGATTCCAATTCAAATGTATAGTTTCCGAAAAATGATTGATTCATATAATTTATATTTGAATTTAGTTTATGTTTTCAAGATGTTTTTTATAATTTTTTCCATTTGATTTTCAGAAAATCAAGTTAAAAAAGATTATAGGAAATGTTTTCTGATGGAACAAACAGCAAAAGGAATTTCAAGCGTTTGTATTCATATCTGTTTTCAGCTGCTCCACCAATGGTTACAAAATATATGATGAATGTGCTTATCTATTTATAGGCTAAGTATGACGAATATTTCATTTATCGATAATGAATTTTGTTCTATCTCGATAGCTAATAAATATGTTATTTTAATTTTATTTTCTAAAGAATTGTGTAATTATAATACATCACTGATAGACTCAGAGCAAACCTTGGAAATTAATTGCTCATCTTATCAAACTTGTATCTACTGTTTGCCCTGTATCAGGCTGGGTATGAGTTTTGTTAATTGTGGTATTCTACTCTGTGTTATTGATTGCATGTCTGCCGAGATAAAAAAAAGTCAAAAAAATTAAGTCGCTATTAAAGGTTACTTCTGGCCTGATATCAATATCAAGATATTAGCATTTATATATATTATCATTAATCCTTTCATATTGATTTTGGTATTGTCTTCAATTTTTAGATTTCAATTGATTTGCAATGAATGAGGGATACCGATTTCAGCCATATTTATTTCAAAATTGGAGACTTCAATCAAAACATTTCAAATATAAAACTCAATCATCTAATAGATTGCCAAACCACAGAGTGGGTAAATTTTAATTCCTTCCAATCAGAAAAATTGTTTTGGTCCAGGTATAAACTACTGATGAATCGTTTTAGGCGTGTCCTCATGAGTGGCTCATGCTTGTTTGAATTTAAATTTGTCCCCTAATGTAATGAGGATAATATTTCAAAGGAAATGACAAATTAGCTCAAAACATCAAATGCAATCATAAGTTAATCAAGAAATGACATTAGTGGCCTATAAGAGTGAAATAATATATTATATTACCAATTTTATTTTCCATTTCAAAGTGCATGCAAAAGAAAGTGTCATGTGGTTGCAAGTTGCATCAAAGGAATTAACGAGGTACTTACATTTTTTTTATTAATCAACTAACATCAATAATGAAATTTGTGTTTCCTGATATTACCATTAAAAATAATCTTATATAATTTTCTATCTTATTATTAAAGACAATAAATAACATGAAAGCTTGTCAACATTTTCAGAAGATTATTATCAGTACCTAAAAATTTGACAACGTCAATTAATTCATCAAGCTGAACAAAAAAGCTTAATTTTAAAAAAAATTTTCAAATTAAGGGCCGGGCCCCATGAGATGGGATGGGGTTTTCTTATTTTGATATTAAAATAAGTATGTGATATTACTTCTGGCCACGTTTTTGTTCAATGTAATTTTTTCCAATACAGGAAAAGTTGGAAACTACAGCTCTGGATTAAAGCTAGGGAGGGGGGGACCAATTGGTTTTTGTGGGAATTCCAAATTATAAAATTTTAATTCCTGTTTTCCAAGGTATTTTGGGGGCCATCTCTTGGATAATATCATGGTATAATGTTTATAGTTTTATGTGGGATTGGGGCCCATGCTCAATTTTTCCGGTTTTAAATATTATTTAACTGTATGAATAAAGGGAACAGGAATTTTTTGCAAAAAATTTTATTCCTTCCCTTTATTCATAACTTTTTGTAATAGATTTTAAAAAGGGTTTATTAATGAATTTCAATAACTTTTTTAAAGTTTAATAAAAAATTTGGCATTTGTATCCTACCACACGATTTAATAAATTTTCTTATTTCAGGAACATATCTTTTTTTTATAGGGATATTTTTATTTTTCAAGGTTTGGGAAATTATTGAAAGGGATTTTAATCTTTAAAAACACTTTATGACTCAATAATATCTATTAAGAAGGGGATTAAAAAACAAAGAAAAAATCCAACCAGCATTTACACATGTTTTTAGAGTAATTGAGGAAATTTGGGGAAATAGGAATTTTTTTTGGATTTCTTTAAAAAGAGTATAAGTTTTGTTATACTTTTGGGAAAGCAAGATTTATAAAGTAATTTCAGCAGCATACAATGGTATTATTAGTGTAATCTTAAATATTGCTACAAAGGGAAATTGTTTGTAATAATAATTTTTTTACCTTACTAACCCAATTTACTTTTAAACTATTCTAATTTTGTACTTCTCTAACTAACTCTTTACTAATCAATTAACTTTTGAAGCCCAAATTCTTGGCAGGCAAAGTAGAAGATTTCGCACTTAAGAAAAATTCACCCTGTGGGCCAATTTCACGCAAATCCTTTTAGTTAAACCAATGCTATTAGGTTTTTTACTAAAAAACTAAATTAGTTTCAAGTAGGGAAACAATCTCCCAATCAAAAATTTTTCAAATAGATTTTAGGGATTTGGGTTGAAATCAAGGAATAGTGGTATTTTAAAATAATGGAAAAAAAAATTATTAATGTGGACTTTTTCAATACTTTGAGTCCTTCAAGGTTTCCTTTTTGCATGTTTCATTCAAATTCAATTCATATTTTTTTTTTAGGGGTTCATTGGTGTATCTTGCCCACTCTTCTTGGTGGGAAACTTTTAATCGAAGAATTACAATTGGCTGGTTCAGTTGCACAACAAGGGAAGATTTAAAGTAACGTTACCCAATTAGTTTAATCAAACCGACAAAAACTTAGAAATTGTGAGGGGAAGACAAGTTTGGGCAAAGTTTGATGCGGGGAAAGATATCATCAATCCAGGGGAAAAACAAAAACATCTCTTCTTTTTTTTCTCGTTGGGGAAAAATAACTCTTAGTGATCGAGGTAATGGCGAAAGTAAATTTTGGTGTTGGTGTTTTAATAAATACTTGAAATATATATATTTTGGTTGTTATCGTTTTTTAGAAGATGAAAATTGGATACTTGGAAAAATTTAAATTTCTATTTCAAAAAATAATAATTTTATTTTAGAATTCCAGATAGTCTAAAATTTACTACTCCAATTAAACCTGCGGGAATTATTCATGGATATTAGACTTATAAAGAAACCCTCACTATGGATAGGCATGGTTCAACAAACTATAGGAATTGTTGTCTCTTATCCCAACGTAAATTGCTTTTCAATAAAATGAATACAAGAACACACAAAAATTGCATGTCCCACTAAGACCAGAGATTATCTCCAGCAAGACTTGTCAAATATAAAATAGGTATAATGTAAAATAAATATTCAAGGTTCCCCACTAAAAATGGGACTTTCCCAACTTCTATACACCCAACTAGTTCACTGTTACAAGGAATTTTTTCCACACAGTTCACACAAACAGTTATATTTAAAATAAGGGACTTTTTGGGTTCCCAGAACCTCCTTTTACCTTTTCACTTTTGTAGGCCATACCTTGAATTTTAAAGTTTTTGGGATACGGGCCCACGGCTTTTAAAAAATACCTTCAGGATCAGGATTTTTTTTGTTCTCAATTTTCTTGCATTTACTTATTCCGGGTTAGCCTTTTATGTGCCAGTCTAGTGGTTGTATTAGTGAAAACTTTTTTCCCCATGTATTAGTGAAAAATGATTTGAGCTGTCATTCTCGGGGCTTTTTAAACTGTCTTCCCCCCACCAGGATAAAAAATTTTAAATCTTCTCTAAACTATATGTTTTAATATTAGTTAAAAATATTATTAACAAATACCAATAACCAACCCCACCCCAATTGTGTATATTTTTTTTTCCAGTTATCGGATTACAACAATGCAACAGGGGGAAAGAATCGTCCTCAATGAAATAAAAAATCGGGTGCTTTACTATTTTTTTCGATCGTGTCTTCTTAGGGAAAAAGAATTAATTGTATAGTCCTGTTCATAAAAATAAAAAACTTTGGTATGCAGGAAAATTGAAAAAAGTAATGGGGGAGGGAATGGGGGGGGAACAAATAATCGGGGAAACTCCAATCCAATTAAGGGAATCGTCCCTGTAAGGTTTTTTTTTAATATTTGTAAACATATTTTAATGTTATTTGAATTTCAGTAATTTTCTCTTTTCAAGCAAAAATTCTGCCTCAATAAAAGTTTAAAAGGAGTTCCTTTACATTTTTTTAAGGGGGCACCTGTGATTTCTTTGTTTTATATTTTTGGGTTTGACCTCTGAGAAATATTTAAAAAGGAAACAGGCTAGAAGTTAACGGCTTTTGAGATTTATCAGCGGCTATATGTTCAAATGGGATATTTAAATAATTATTATATGGCAAGGTTACAATATTGTTTGCTATGAAATAAACCATTTATATAATATTTGTTTCCAACCACTCTCAACATCATTCTAGATTTAAATGTAAAATCATACCACGAAACATACAGGGGAGAAAAAAGGGGGACAAAAAAGGTTACAAAAAGCAAAATTTTGGAGGGAAAAAAAACGTTTATTTTGATACATTTTACGGGTTCCTGACCCAACTTCCAACCTTTGTAGCTCACATATGTGTTTAATTTACGGGGGCAGCGGGAAACAGGGGGAATTAACAATTAATGGGGACGTATAAAACAATTTTTCGAAGGGTATGGCTTCCAAATTGTACAAGGAAGCTTTCCTTTGTCCAAATGGGAAGATTGTTGAGTAAAAAAAAAAAAAAAAGCATTTAAAGCCATTAATCTATGGGTACTGGGTTCAAATATGTTCGGCACTTTTTCAAGGGGAGAAGGTTGATTTTTGCAAATTAATAATACCGTGTGGAATTATACAGAGTTTACGGTTTTAACAAACGACGATTATAATTCAGGATTAATGAACGATTGATCCTTGAAGGGATGGTGGGGAATGGGGCCTTATTCTATTTCCATGTTCAACTTAAAAAATGGTTGAATCATTCCTTTGCAGAGGAGTCTTTTGTAGTTTTTTGGAAGGGGCTTAGATGTTCTCGGGGGGGTCATTCTTCCAAGGTATGGGGAGTGCATTTTTATTTTTATTTAGTTTTGGCTGGGACCCATTCCCATGCGGGTGTGAGGTGGAATTAACATTGTCAAAGCAGTACTTTACGGCTTCCGTAAACCAAAATTGGGGCCCATTTGAGCAGGTGAAAAATGATAAAATTATTTGATTGAGGCAAAAACTGGGCCCCCATTTTAGATTTTGGAAATGGCGGCCCCTGGTTCATCATGGAGTGGACTATGGGCCATTATGGGAAATTAAGGCCCCATATTTTTTCCTATGGAATATTATTTTTAAAATTGCTATTTCTTGAAATAGTGGTGCTAAGTTCTAAAAAGGGACTTGAGGGCAAAAAATGAAAAAAACACATACTAGTTTTAACTGTCCCAGTGTAAAGGAGAACACAAAAGCCATTAACCCCATAATTTTAAGCAATGTTGAAAAAAAAAACCTGATTTAAAGGGGATAAATTATTTGACCGGCAAAGCAAACCATAATAGGAGTAAGCAAAGTACCAAAATGGCTCGGCAAAAAGGTAGGGTTTTTTAAGATATTGTATTGGGGGGATATTGCGCGGTTTAAGGGTTTTTACTGGGCCCTTTTTTTTGGTATTTTCAAAAATACACCAATAGCCTATATAATTTATAAAAAGAAATTGGACTTTTCTGGCACCAAAAGAAGGGGGAATTTTTCTGACAGAAAAATCGGCCTTTAGCAAGGGGTGGGAACATGGCAGTATTAAAAATATTGATAGTCAGTTCAAAAACTTTTCTGGGTTTTGTGGGGTGCCAGGGGGGGGACCGGGCCACTATTATTTGCCCTTCCTGCTTTTAAACCAATTTTTCTAGATTTCAATTGTAACGGTTAAAACTATTGCAATTGTTAAAAGCAATGATCTTAATTTGGAATTCAAGAATTGGGTCAAATTCCAATAGGGCAAACACGGTCTCCGGCCATCTAATAACCTTACATTCGTTTCGTCGAAACCACGAAATACCCTGTGCAAGCCCACTTTTCATAGCTTAGGGAAGTTTTACTATAATTCCTTTTACATTCCAAAGTTTATTGTTACTGTTTGGGTTTGCAGGTAGTTTAGGGGTTAACTTGTCGATGGGCCAGGGACTAAGAGTTTGAGGATCCACAAAACATCGATTGTTTTCTGGTAACTAGTGTGTGCAATTGGAGGCTAACTAATTTAATGGGGCGTGAAAGGGAAATCTGGTGGGAAATTTTTCGGGTATTCCACTGGCTTAGGGCAGATGTGAGATGCTTAATCTATTAACATCCTCTCTTACCAACGAGTGTTTTTTAAATCAAAAACATTGGGGCATCAAACAATATTCCAAAAAAATTTGACAAAATTAAAAACATTGTATTTTAAGAAAAATAGCTGGTGGGAACAGCCCAACGAAAGAAATTTTTCCGATAGTTTCATTAGGAGGGGTTTGTTTGAGAAAAAAAAATTTTCCCCTTGGCCAATGAGAAGGTAAAACTCTAAAAAAAAGTAAAACAAAAAAAACTTTAAAGCTTAAGGGCAAAGCGTGTGCTTTTGGTCAAGCATAAATCGGATTTGACAAATAAAAATATTGCATTTTCTTTGTTCTCTCATAAATAAAACAAGCCAAAAAATCTCGAGAAGTGATTTTTTCTTCTGCATTAATAAATTCATAAATCCATATTTGGAAGCCCTTCTCATAACACTCTTTCAAATTTTGGGGAAACAACAAAAAACCACAGGAGGGTGGAAATGTTTTTTAATTTATGCTTTTCTCAAAAGCTTCATTTAAATAACCCTATGCTTTTCTCCCCTTTTTCCAACAGTGGAAACAGAATTCAAACTAGGAAAGGGGAGTTTGCGCGGCAGGTTCAGTTAGGTTTTTTGGAGGAAAAGGGGGAAAAGGGAGGTTGGAAAAAACTTACAGGAATTGTGAATAAAATGTTCTCTTGTGGGACTAAACTGGAGCACTTTAAACATAACAACATCAATCTTGATCAAGTTTATTAATTATTATGGGTGGGTATATTGGAAATATCATTTTACGTTTCCAAAACAAGGGGGGGAATATCCTGGGGGAATAATTTCAAACTAGGGCCAAAGTTTAGGTTCTTCACAATAAATATGCTTTGCTGATTTTGGAAAACCTCTGGGATGTTTGTATATATATTGAAATAATTTTTTTTGGTTTTCTCTTTTTTCCCAAATCAGGGAAAAAATGACAGCAAAAAAGATGTTTTTATTTAAAGTATCGGTAGGGTTCCATATATGACGTTGGTGCCCTGCCATTAGAACGGGTTCGTAGTCGTGAATCATTTTGTTGCTTGGACTTATTGGACCTAAATAGGAATTTCGGGAAATGGGGGGGGCATTTTACCCCAGATGTTGAAAAAACTTCCCACGGATGGACTCACGGCTTCGGGGACCAACAAAGTTACCTATTGGGATTTTTGGTTAATAAAATGTCACCGGGAATTACCCCCACTTTTCAATATTGTGTTTAAATGTAATCGGATTTGAAAGATGTTTTGTCCCCACCACGGACCCAAGTCAGGGATAAACGATAAACAATTCATTAAAAAAAAACAACCGGTCACTAAAACGGGATTGAGGCCAAGGCCCCTAAAAAAAACCACTGGTTCTTTTTTGGTTGTTTTGGGTCATTGTTTAGGGGGTCCTCTGAAGTGCACAAAAACTTTTACTCGTTGGGGAATTACCACTTGGAACAAAATGAAAAAGGTCTATTTTTTTTTTTCTTTTGGGCCAAACCCCCCCGACTTTGAGTGGATTTGGGACTTCTGGGGGACCAACACCCTGTACCAGGGGGCAAGGCCCACAGGGCCAACTTAAAGGGTTTCATGGTTTTATTAGAAAGTTGGTAGGAAAATAAAGGGGATTAATATCCCTTTTCCTGTTTTTTGGGGGGCATTGGGGCCTTACTCCTAAGTTATTAACCACCCCAGGGGTTGGAGGTTGGTAGGCGATGGAGCAACTAATTGTTCTAAACCACTAGGATTCAGGTTATGTAATTTGACCAGATGTAAAATTTAAAATTTTTGGGGTTCAATAAATTTTTTCAAGGAGGTGTTGAAAATAAAGGAAAAAGGCTTTCTTGCTGACGCCTCTTTTGGCTGTTGGGCAAAAAACGATTTTGGCGTTGCTTTGGTTTTATTGGAGGGGTAAGGGGGCTTAAATAAATTATTCATTGTTCCATAAAATAATCGCACTGTGCCGTCAAGTTTCCACACTTTTTTGGTTTTGTGAATATGGAAAATGCAATCGATTTGGAATAATAGCTTCATCATTGAATATAGCTATTTACATAGAATATGGTTTACGGCAAAACAGGTTTTTTGAAGGGGGCAAACTTTACTGAATATTAAGGGCACGAAAAGAACTCCATTAAATATCTTATATACCAGGGGGGGAATTTCTTAACCTTTAGTGAAATTGGAACAAAAATACATTCCCCTAAACCTAAGCGAACTGAAACCCCGCTTATTAATTAAAGGGGTTGGGCCTTCTTTAGGTGGGATCAAATTCATTGCAAAATATGCGAAATTTCTTTTTTTTTCATTATCCCGTTTATTTAAATCGTTTTATCCCCTCAATGTCTCAAACCCGGAAAAATATATATTGAAACAATTTTTTAAGAAACCCTTGGGCCAATTTCCTTCTAAGGAATGGGTACATTATAATTATATATAACTCTTTTCTTTTTTCAAAAACCAATTTTGGAATGTTGTTGTTTTTTTCTGATTAATTTAGGGATTGTCTGGGGGGGGGACCAAATATTCCCTGGTGTCGGGAAAAACTGCAATCCACAGAAATAAAAACTACATATGAAGCCATATTCAACCGAAAGCACTTGAATACTTTTTTTCTAATCTTTTCGGGGCTGGTATGAATTAATTTTGTCGTTTAATTTTCATTATTGGGATAACTCTTCCCTTTTGAAAAAAAATTACGTGCCAAACCCAATTTTTTGAAAATTTCTTGGGCCTCCATTTTTGCACTTTATCTTTTGGTTTCTTTCAAAAATCCAATGGGTCTTAGATAGATGAAAAAAACCATGAACCAATGCTGATTAAAGGGGGAG
>CAVMBJ020000073.1:0-39427 GCA_963675895.2 Styela plicata
GGCGATGGTTAAATATGTTGAAAATCTCGGATTCGAGTACTGGCGTGTCCGGCTTGATAATCCTTGCCCGCCACTCAACCCAGATTGTAATAGGCTAGGCTGAACAGGAAATGATTATATCTTTCCAGCAATTCCAACTATGTCCGTCGAAAGGAGTCTTCTGGTACCCTGACATTGGTCAGGGTGATCCACTCCGAGAAGTGGTATATATCAAGAACAATATCCGACATAATGCAATTGGTCACATTTGACCAAAATCGATAGCATTCTGACGCTACAAATAAAAATCCCACTACATTCAGTAAATTTTTGTTCCTACGAAAAGTCACGTTCGATTCGAAAAATTTGAGCTTCGGATCGACCCGAATTGAATTATCGAATTGAATAGCCCAAGGCGAAATCTAAAAATAACATATATATCACAAAATATCACATGTCCTCTTTTAACATAATCTGCCACATATCATCAACTTTGATTTTATTTTGCGTCTCTAAAACCCACATTCAGACGATTACGCGCCATTTACGGCCTCGGGGAATATTTATCTCTGTGTAATACGCAAAGAAAACAAATAAAAACAATGTGAATATTCCAAAAACACATGAAATATTCTCGTTAACGTAGAAATTGATCGCAATCTTCAAAGTATCGGTGAGATATCAAGAATGATGGACAGCGACAGATGAGCGCACTTCTGTTTGGCCACCAAGTATTATTTTAAGATTTTGCGATTTTTCGTTTATTTATTTTTATTGAAATTCATTCCGAGCAAGGCTGGAAGCAGTGCCTACAAGGAACCAACTAACGGTCGCTTAATTGCAAAGAGCTACCACAAGATGCAGTACCAGCAACTGCACTCTAAACAGAAAACATCGCAAACGGAACTGAACCACCATTGTCAAGTGCACTAAGTGATATCTGCCCTGGGCGATAGTAAAACCATCTACCACTTTTTTGCCTCCTTATAGTCGCCTCTTACGTCTCACGACATGCAGGAAACACAATAGGAGTATGCTAACGCTCGTACACGAGGGCTGAAAGGAAAAATAAATATTCACAAGCACACTAACTTGCCTCGATAACTTTTAACTGGATTGAAATATATGTCTGTGAGATATCAGGCATATATATGTTGACAAACAAGCACAATTCTTGGGATATAGAACTATCTTTCTACCACCTTTGAGCATAATCGCATTCCCTCGCCCCATTCGCAGGTTTAGTAGAGTCACCTGGTCACGTCCTGAAAATGTGCTACTGACAACAATCGCTTAAATGCTAGGGTCAACATGTCCTAGAATGAAGAGCGCTGTTTTCTACCATTATGATCGAGCCTTTTCCCTATTAGTAGATTCAGTGGAGTCACCACCTAAATTGATACTTTATAGTGTTTTTTTGATTCACACTACATTGTCTAAGAGCAACAATTTTCATATTTCAACAGCATAATTCTATCGATTTTGGTCCAATTTGGTCAAATTTGACCAAAATCTATAGCATTTTGTCGTTGAAAATGAAATTCTGGCTTATTTAACAAGTTTTTGTTCTTATAAACGATTCACGATTGATTCGAATAAATTGTGCTTCGAATCACCGAATCGAATTTCCCAGCCCTATTTATAAGTAGATTCAGATTTGGCACCTGAAACCGTCCTATTGACTATGAACTCTTATCTAAATCGAAGCAATTCAGTCACGATATCTTTTGTTTGGTATGAGTCACTGATGGATTGCGTCGATGCGACACGGTCAATCTGTGGCTTATGCTTGGCAAAATGATATTTATAATTGGGAATTCCGATTCAGTCCAACCTCCATCTGCTATGAAACAACAAGAGTAATAAACTGCACCCTGTAATTCAACCAGATTTTTTATTTTGTCAAGAATGAGCCACAGATGGACCGCGTCTCATCGACGCGATCCATCAGTGACTCATACTTAACAAAATATGTTTCAACAAATACTTCGGCTTCAACCAGATTTTTATTATTTTTCAGGGATGAGCAGCTGATGGACCACTCCTGGGCGACGCAACCCATCAGTTAAATCCATCAGCTTTAATACAGCTGCGCCCTAGAGCCGTCCCAATGGAATAATACACAAGGTAGATAAGTTTGGTTGAGTAAACGACCAAAGGGTTGATTTTGAGACTCAAAAGATTGCTTTGTTGTATGACTCCTTGGGTCATCACGATTATGGCATGTAATTAAGCGTTGATGAACTGCGTGTCTGATTTACTTTTACAGTAGCCGTACGCGATCGCCTGTTGTTCAATGCGCGTTGAAGACCGGAGGTTAGGGTCTCGGTTCTCTATTTGCTTCATTGCTTCATGACCGCCACGCATTTCGGCAGGGGGGGGGGGGGTGTTCGAATTCCTCGTTACGGCTTCCAGTGAACCAACGTGGGAGAGGGACTTTGTAGTTACTGTGTTTATGTTTTATGTTATAGCTAGTACCTTTCTAAAGGCTACGCTGTTTAGGATGTTCTCCGCTTAGAGTACAGATATCTTTGATATTATTTGACTCCTTTTAGGCACTGCTTCGAGACTTGATAACTTGATAGCGCCCGGCTCGGTGGCTCAGTCTGTTAGGCGCGATCCTATCGTCCGGAAGGCCGATGGTTCGATGGCCGATGGTTCCGTTTCACCACTTCAGCAAGGCACTTCGCGGGTAGCTGTCACATAGAACAAATACACGGTCACTACAAAGGCCCTTTCTTGCCTAACGGCCGTTGGGGATAAACCCCCGGTATTGTTCACCCCATAGCAAATAATTCGAGAAACCCTAAGGCTCGAATAGCTCAATCGCTGAAGTGTTTGGAATTGGAATACACTTTAAGCTACGCCTGATCGTCAAGTTCAAATCCTTTGAGGGGTAATGATCAAGGGTGGTCGGCGATGGTTAAATATGTTGAAAATCTCGGATTCGAGTCCTGGCGTGTCCGGCTTGATAATCCTTGCCCACCACTCAACCCAGATTGTAATAGGCTAGGCTGAACAGGAAATGATTATATCTTTCCAGCAATTCCAACTATGTCCGTCTATAGGAGGCTTCTGGTACCCTGACATTGGTCAGGGTGATCCGCTCCGAGAAGTGGTATATATCAAGAAAAATATCCGACATAATGCAAATGGTCACATTTGACCAAAATCGATAGCATTCTGACGCTAAAAAAAATCCCTCTTCATTAAGTAAGTTTTTGTTCCTACGAAAAGTCACGATCGAATCGAAAAATTTGAGCTTCGGATCGACTCGAATTATCGAAATGAATAGCCCAGGGCAAAGTCTAAAAATAACATATATATCACAAAATACCACATGTCCTCTTTTAACATAATCTACCACATATCATCAACTTTGATTTTATTTTGCGTCTCTAAAACCCACATTCAGACGATTACGCGCCATTTACGGCCTCGGGGAATATTTATCTCTGTGTAATACGCAAAGAAAACAAATAAAAACAATGTGAATATTCCAAAAACATATGAAATATGTCTCGTCAACGTAGAAATTGATCGAAATCTTTAAATTATCGGTGAGATATCAAGAATGATGGACAGCAACGGATGAGCGCACTTCTGTTTGGCCACCAAGTATTATTTTAAGATTTTGCGATTTTTCATTTATTTATTTTTATTGAAATTCATTCCGAGCAAGGCTGGAAGCAGTGCCTACAAGGAACCAACTAACGGTCGCTTAATTGCAAAGAGCTACCACAAGATGCAGTACCAGCAACTGCACTCTAAACAGAAAACATCGCAAACGGAACTGAACCACCATTGTCAAGTGCACTAAGTGATATCTGCCCTGGGCGATAGTAAAACCATATGCCACTTTTTTGCCTCCTTATAGTCGCCTCTTACGTCTCACGACATGCAGGAAACACAATAGAAGTATGCTAACGCTCGTACACGAGGGCTGAAAGGAAAAATAAATATTCACAGGCACATTAACTTGCCTCGATAACTTTTAACGGGATTGAAATATATGTCAGTGAGATATCAGGCATATATATGTTGACAAACAATCACAATTCTTGGGATAGAGTGCTAGCTTTCTACCACCTTTGAGCAAAATCGCATTCCCTCTCTCCGTTCGCAGATTTAGTAGAGTCACCTGGTCGCATCCTGAAAATGTTCTACTGACAACAAACGCTTAAATGCTAGCGTCAACATGTCCTAGAATAAAAAGCGAGTTTTCTACTATTATGATTGAGCCTTTTTCCTATTAGTAGATTCAGCGGAGTCACCTGGCGAAGTCCTGAAGTTGTGCTACTAACAACAAACGCTTAAATGTTAGCGTCAACAGGTCTCAGAATAATGAGCGCTGTTTTCTACTATTTATGATTAAACCTTTCCCTATTAGTAGGCCTGGGCAAAACCGAATCATTTGGAATTCGAATCTGATTCAAAAAATTTTTTCGAATCGGATCGAATCGCTAATTCAGCGTAAATACCAAACATCCCATATTTACTATTACAACTTGTCTCCACCATGGTTATCAAGAAATTGATAGTTTGTAGTGTTTTTTGATTCACGCTGCATTATCTAAGAGTAACCATTTTCATATTTTAAGGGCAAAATGCTATCGATTTTGGTCAAATTTGGTCAAATTTGACCAAAATCGATAGCATTTTGTCGTTAAAAATGAAATTCTAGTTTATTTAGCAAGTTTTTGTTCTTATAAGCGATTCACGATTGATTCGAATAAATTGCGCTTCAAATCACTGAATCGAATTTCCCAGCCCTAATTAAGAGTAGATTCAGTTTTGGCACCTGAAACCGTACTATTGACTATGAACTCTTATCTAAATCGAAGCAATTCAGTCACGATATCTTTTGTTTGGTATGAGTCACTGATGGATTGCGTCGATGCGACACGGTCAATCTGTGGCTTATGCTTGGCAAAATGATATTTATAATTGGGAATCCGATTAAGTCCAACCTCTATCTGCTATGAAACGAGAAGCGTAATAAAACTGCACCCTGTAATTCAACCAGATTTTTTATTTTGTCAAGCATGAGCCACAGATGGACCGCGTCTATCGACGCGATCCATCAGTGACTCATACTTAACGAAAGATGTTTCAACAAATACTTCGGCTCCAACCAGATGTTTTATATTTTTTCCTCAAGGATGACCAGCTGATGGACCACACCTGGGCGACGCAACCCATCACTTAAATCCAACAGCTTCAATATAGCTGCGCCCCAGAGCCGTCCCAATGGAATAATACACAAGGTAGATAAGTTTGGTTGAGTAAACGACCAAAGGGTTGAATTTGAGACTCAAAAGATTACTGTTGTATGGGTCTTGGGTCATCAGGATTATGGCATGTAATTAAGCGTTGATGAACTGCGTGTCTAATTTTCTTATACCTCAGCTGACGCGATGGCTTTTGTTTTTATTAAAATTCACTCTGAGCAAGGTCGAAAGCAGTGCCTAAAAGGAACCAATAAACGGCCACTTAAAAGCAGAGAGTTACTAAAAGATGTTGTACCAGCAACTGCACTCTAAACGGAAAACATCCCAAACGGAACTGAACCGCCAAGGTGATGTGTGGTGAGTGGTGTCTTCCCTGGGCAATGGTTAAACCATCTACCACTTCTTTGCTTCTATTTAGTCGCCTCTTACGATACGCAGGTAATACGTTAGGACTATTCTAAAGCCCGTACCTACAGACCCTGTTGTTCAATGCGTGTTGAAGATCTGCTACGGCCGTCCGTGAACCTACGTGGGAGGGGGGGCTTTGTAGTTACTGTGTTTCTGTTTTATGTTATAACTACCAGCAAAGTGCCTTGCAGAAGGCCACGCTCGGCGTTGAAACCGTTAAGCACCTAACCATCGGCATTCCGGACAATACGATCGCGCTTATACACATGAGCCACCGAGGCGGGCTGGCCGCCACTCTCTGGTATTGCATACTATATTAAAATATTCAGCGCAATGATGTGGCGAACCACCCTCCTTCTTGCCTTTTACCACCAGGGCTTTGCTCACAACTCCTTTATCTTATTCAAGAAGCATATGTTCCAAAGCATTATGGATTAGTCGACATAATCGCGACCCTATTGTGCAGAGGGTAGGGCTGGGCAATCCGATTCGGTGATTTGAATCGATTCGAAGTACAAATTAATCGAATCAATTATGCTTCGGTCATAGAAACAAAAACATGCAAAATGAAGTTAATTATTTTCATTCTAACGACACAATGCAATCGACTTTGGTCAAATTTGACCAAAATCGATTGTATTTCGAAGCCGAAAATGAAAATACATCGCTTTCAAGTCAGTTTATGCAAATATTTGTAATTTGTAACTGTATATTGTATTGCATAATGTAGAGTATAATAGTAATAGTAAAAATAGGATATTTGTTATTTTTATGAAATCAACGATTCGATTCAATTCGAAAAAATTATTCGAATCACATTCGAATTTAAAATTATTCGGATTTGCCCATCCCTAGCAGAGGGACAGTGATTCGATTTTTGATCCTAATCACCGTCCTAGAACATGAATAATCTCCTCTTAATTTTTTAACCAACGCCAACTTCACAAAGTCACTTAAAGCTGTGGCCTATATATGGGACTTTATATTCCAAAGCGTGTGGCCGTAGTAATGATGGCAACATAGTTTTTTCTCTAACTAGGACTAAGTAGGACAAATTTATCACAAAACTAAGCAAAGTATTTCTAGATAACCTAGATTCACTTTCATAACAAGGTAGCACCTTAATTAAAACCAGCTTAACTAGGTAATCGTTGTTTGTCTGCATTTAACACCTTTTTAATACATTTCAAATAGTCAATTGTGAAGGTTTATTTTTTAAGGAAATATGATTTACCTATTTTTTTTAGTTAAATTTATTTAATCTTACCTAGTGATTTACTAAGTAAAACTTGAAGTAGAACACTCGTTAAAAGTTAAAACTAGGAAAGTAATATATCAGTTAAACTAGGTAAATATGGTAAATTAGGAAATTTTACCTAAAATTGCCTACACTAGACCGTAGTGTCCTAAGTGCTCGCGATTGGGATTCCATGTTATAGCTGAAGGACTCTCCCGGTGTGGAACGGTCAAGCATCGAACCATCGGACTTCGGACGATACGATACTGTGCCATCGAGATGGGCCGCAGTTAATCTACAATAATTTTCGTGCAAACCGTAACTTGCGAGAGACACCCTACGTACATGATGTACCAGTCATCCCCAAATGCCACTTATAGACGGGCAAGGTTAGAATTTTCCAGAAAATATGATATTCTCCTGTTCGACACAGACTATCCAAGTTATTACACCCTTGATTGAGTAGTGGGCGTAGGGATTAACGAGCTGAAACCGTTGGGAATTCGAACCCGAGATCTTCAACCTGCGATGCCAACATGTTTAACCACCAGTGCTAGCACCCGTCAAAACACAAATTCACGGATAAATTTTACCTGAAAAAATACTCTTATGCTATAATTTTTCTAGTCTGATCTTGAGCATTGTATATCCAAAATAAATTTCAATTTACTCGAAAAGCCCTTTCACCTAGAATTACCAGAACTAACCTTTTCAATCAAATATAGCGCTATAAAAATGTTTTTCCAATATTATCTTGATAGATCTTTCCAACACCCAAGTTCCCTTCATATATCGCACACAAAATCTTTTTATGTGCTCGACGAAAAATTCCGTCAAATAACGGCTCTTCGCTTCACTCCGTTAAATTACGGCTCTTAAGTCTCAAAATATTTAATCAGTGATATTGAAATTGAACCATAAAATTGAATTTTTAGTCCATAAATGGCATAAATCTCACCAACAAGGCTATATCCAAGTATACAAATACTCCAAACTGACGTTTAATTTACGTGCTTTTTTCACAGCGTGACCTGTACTAATTAGACAATGTGTATCCCGGGAATATCGTATTACAATAGGAGAGACATAGGACAAAGTCTCATATTGAGCTAATAATACAATATATAAGGGTTTAACCTAACACAAGCTTGGATAACCCATGACTTGGTTTTTCAGCTCGACGGAAATATTTGTATAAATACTGTTTGTTAAGTATGAGGCACTGATGGATCGTACCTTCCAGGTGCGGCCCATCTGTGAGGCACATGTCTGACAAAATAAAAATTTTGACCTCTATCGGAAATATTAGGATAGAATTTCATTTTCATGTTGTGGGAGAGGAAGCCGAGAATACAGCTAACAACATATACGGCGAAGACCTCTCGTGCAGACGCTAGTTCCGAATCGGGGTTGAAGAATTTTGGCTTAACATTTTACTCATTCCATTGTGCATGGTCATGGTTGTGGGAGGAAGCCGTAAGCAGCGTTTACGCGAACCAGCGTGCACCGGCGAGGCGTTCAGCAGACCTTTTACAGATAACCATTTTGGGATTAAATGGGATTCGAACCAAGACGTTAGTGATGCGTAGCTCGGAACTTATTCCCAACGCTTTACCGATTGAGCTAACCTGGCACAGAACACCTTTCCATGAGTATGTGCCTCTAAATGGCCGCGCCGCTTGTTCAAAACGTAAAATAACCAAAAATTACGAACAAGCTATGTCTCAGCAATGAATACATATCTATACTCCTATAGTCTGGTACGTTTAACAAACATACAAATATATTCGTCTACTTCTGGAATCTAAGTCTGTTATCTTCAGAATTTTTATTTTGTCAAACATGAGGCAAAGATATAAGAGGCGACAAAAAGGTGGTGGATGGTTTGCCCATCGCCCGGTGCAGATACCACTCACTGCACTTTATCCTAGAGGTTCAGTTATATTTGAGGGGTTTTCCGCTTAGAGTGAAGTTTCTGGTACCGTATCTCATGATAGCTTATTTAAGCACTATTTCTAGTCCTGCACAGAGTAAATCTCGATAATAAAAATAACAAACATCAAGGTACGCCATTCTATATTTCTAAAAACTGAACCCGCTAACCAATCAACCAATCTTCATTTTTCATAGACTCGTCTACAAACTTGGTATTGAAATTCTGAGCAAGGCCAGACGCAGTGCCTAAAAGTAACCGACTAAGAGCCACCTAAGAGCAAAGAGCTACTAAAAAAATACCAGCATGTACACTCTAAGAGAAAAACCTCCTAAATAGAACTGAAAAGCTAAAAGCTGAAAAGCTAGAAATAATTCTGGGTCCTCCGGTTAAATTTTCGGTAAAATTCTGCCTCCACGCGATTTTTGGGCTAAATTGCTTTTACGACGAAAAAGCTGTTTTCAAGCTAATACGTTTTGGCGCCTGACGCCACGCGGATCGCAAAAATTCAAATTTCATTCCTCCCCTCAATACTCATTAATTTCTCGTTTCTAAAAGGGCGACTGATACCTTGACTGAGTGGCTATTCTATCTAACAAACATCCAACAATGCTGAACCTATATATTCTAAGAAACTGTATCCGTCAATCAATCAAAATCAGACGAACCCATTCAAAAAGTTTTTGACAGTTCTTCGAAAATTTGACCATTTTCCACACAGTTTACCTTAGGCCATGGATAATATCGTTCATTATATATGGCCCATGCTTGTTGGGTATGAAATGACTAGCGCAGACATTCACGTGTTTTGTCATAATTTTGAAACTTGATACATTGTTCATAACAATAGGACATTCTCATAATTATGACAAAACATAGTCCAATCAAGAAAAACTTATCATCATAACGAGTTTCACCAAGCATGAGTCACTGATGGATTGAGTCTCTTAGGCGCGGTCCATCTGTAGTCCATGCTTGACAAAACTAAAAGTCTGATTAGCATAAAACACGAATGTCGTTTAGTAATCTTTCCGGTTTCCGAGTAGACGTTGTTTTGACTCAAACCTTAATTTTGTTTCGTCAAGCACGTTTAACAAATATACTGACAGCGGACCATGCCCGCCTCCCCCTCAAGTTTTCAAAAGGGGATGAAAAGATTCTTGCCTTTTTATTTCAAAATTTCGTTATAATAACTTGTCTATGCTTGACCAAACCGGGAAGATAATGTGTTCCCAACAACACTTATAACCCCATAGGTACGGGCTTCTGAATAGTCTTAAAGTATTTCCTGCGTATCGTAAGAGGCGACTAAAAGGAATCAAAGAAGTGGCAGGTGGTTTTATCATCGCCTGGGGCAGATACCATTCACTGCACTTTACTATGACGATTCTGTTCCATTTGGGATGTTTTCCGTTTAAAGTGCAGTTGCTACTGCATCTTCTAGTAGCTCTTTGCTAATGAGTGGCTGTTAGTTGGTTCCTTTTAGACACTGCTTCCGGTTTTGCTTAGAGTGAATTTTAATGTAAAAAATCACTAACACTTGCTGTTCGTCTCTTAGTGGCCGCTGATTAGGACCTTGGTCAAGGCGATCTACATGAATGAGTGACTGTAAAAAAATAGTCAAAAAATTTTCGCGCCTTTACCAAATCGATCTTTTGTCTTTACTTCTTCGGCGCAAAACGGGTGGAGGAAAAATTAATATTTCAGATTTGCAAATTTCTGGAATCGATGGCCGATTAATAATATACTTTTAATATCAACTTCTTGGAGTGGATCACCTCCACCAGCGGAAGCTTATAGAAGGAGAGGATTAATGTTGATGGAAAGATACGGTGTTTTCAGTTCGGCCTAGTCTATCCGAGTTATTATACCCTGGGTTGAGTGGTGGAAGCTGGACTCGTCTGGACTCGAACCCAAGATATTCAACCTGAGATACCGACATGGTAACCCCTAGGACACTATTATACGAAACAAATTATAAACACCGGTTAATTTAGGAAAGAGTTGTTTTACCATCACCCAGGGCAGAGGTAGCTCACTACACTCTACTGCAGCATTGGCTTCTGCCTGCATGGAATGTTTCCGCTCAAGATGGTGTTGATAGTTTTGCATTTCATGATGATATTGTTTCTTAGTGAATTCATTTCAAATTTTGCCAAGAGGTGCAAAAGTCGTATCAGAAGACTCCACTTTAAGCTGAAAACTTTCCAGGTGGAATTGAACAGCTGTAGCTAAGTGCAGTGAGTGGTATCTGCCCCGGGCTATAAATAAATCATCTAACATTTTTTTATTCCTTTTAGTCACCTCTTACGACACGAATTTCAAAGGACTACGAGCTACGTGCACTGTGAGCGTAACCGGGGGGGGGGGGGGGGGGCACGCCTCCCTTCCCCACCCCCTCCCCGTTTAGGGCTTTATATAAAGTTTTATTCAAAATTCGAATTTCATTTTCATGTTCACCGTCAAAATTTGACACTTTCCGCGGAATTGGCTACGTGGCTAAAAGCATGTGTGATCTTTTAATAGCTACAGGCAATGAGTTCTCTGACGACTTCTTCACCATTGACACCAATCAAAAAAATGTTTATGAATTTTTTTTATTTTACCAAGCATGTGCCATTGATAAATCTCGCCTATAAAGTGCGCTTTATCAATGGGTCACACTCGATATAATAGTTTTAACAGCGTTATCTGAAATTGTGATTCAGACAAAACAAGATATCAAATGACAAACAAACAGGATGTGCGACTTTGATTGATGGAATCTTAGAGAATGACAGCTAGCTCAACAACAAGTTGGAACAACGGCGAATTATTTGTATTGTTTTCGAACGAACATTGTTTTGACTGAAATGTCCGAAACGCCGAAACGTCTGGAAGAAATTAATAACGTGCCACTTATATTATAAATATAATTTTAAAGTGGTAGATGGTTTTACCATCACCCAGGGTAGATAACACTCACATCACTTTACCATGGCGTTTCAATTTCATTTGGAATGTTTTTCGTTTAGAGTGCAGTTGCTAGTGCTACATCTTGTAGTGGCTCTTTACTATTGAGTGGCCGTTATTTGGTTTCTTTGGGCACTGCTTCCAGCTTTGCTCAGAGTGGATGAATCGTCATGATAAAGCACAGTGAGTGGTATCTGCCCTGGGCGGTGGTAAGACCATCTACGCCCAAATCTACGAATCACTAATGTTTTTGCGATTTTGATGATTATATGCCGGAAGATAGCTGAACACCTCGCCCGCGCACGGCAGTTCACGTAACCAATGGTTACGTATTCCTCCACAAATCATGTTGATTTACATGAAAAATTTACAAAAAAAAGATCCCCAACTTGAAACTGGTATTGGCGCGAGAGGTCCATATTCTCGGCTCTCCTCTCCCACAGGATACCACTCATGTCGGTTCAGTTCTGTTTAGAATGTTTAGATTAGCGTGTAGTTGTTGGTACTACATCTTTCAGTAGTTCTTTTCTATTAAGTGGCCGTTCTTTTTAGGTACAGCTTCCGGTGATGCTCAGAATGAATTTCAATAAAAATATATATGTATATATATATATATATCGATAGCGGAACAAGCTGGCTAACTCTGTGTACTTTATTATTATATTTCAGTTCTGTTTCCGCATAAAGTGCAATTGCTGGTTCAACATCTTTTAGCAACTCTCTGACATTGAGTCTTTCCAGGTACTGCTTCCGACCTTGCGTAGAAAGTTAATATATAAAAATATCTTCTATCTGGAGTAGTATCCATTGTGAGCAAATGAGTTCTCGCCAAGGGCGATGAAACGGTACCGTACGAAATTTTTATCGTACTTTGAACCGGTGGAATAACTTCGTACCGAACTTCGACACTTACGATATTATTTTTCTTAAATCATAGCGAACTTCGTACCAGTACGAAATCAGTTCGATTAATTTTTTTTCATTTACCGTATCGAACTTCGTACCAGTACGAAAAGTATTATGATTCGCTGGCCAACAATTTCGAACCATATCCACTGCCAATGTACATAGAGCCTTATTTTTTTTTTCAATTCTAAAGCTCACGGACATGTAGCTTAATGTGTTTCAATGGTTTAGGGAATCCTCTTTCATTTTTTCAATTTCGCTAACTTTGTTTTGGGCAAAATTTATTTAAAAAAAAGAGATTATTCGAATCGATATGGAATCGTATATAGGAACAAAAACTTGCTGAATGAAGTAGAGTTTTTGTTTTTAACGACGAAATTTTGTCGTTTGTTTGCTCAATGTGTTTCAGTGGTTTAGGTGATCCTCTTTCAAAAATTCCGCTAAATTTGCTTTGAGCAATATATATTTAAAAAATAAGCATACCAATTTTCTGTTTTCACCTTTTATATACCTTTTTATATTTGTTGTTTTGCCCAAACAACCTTTCCAGAAAAAATTGTACTATATTCTGCTAAAAAGCTATGAATACGGGGTCACATGACTGAAGACTCTCAACAATATGTTTAACCGTACGCACGGAATAATCAACAATGTATTTGACACAAGAACCAGACACTAGCGTGTTTAGGGGGTGGACCATGGTACCATGCCCCCCTCTTTCGCTGACAGAATAATTCTAAAACTACCCTTAAATTGCTTTGGAGCCTATGGAATTCCAAAGCCTTTTGCGCGCCTTCCGCACGAATTAAATATTACACTTATGTAGACTAATTTAAGCCCTAAATTCCCGATTTTTTTTTGACTGTGGCGCCGATTATAATGTCATCATTTGCCCCCGATTCACGCCAAAACTTGACCAAAATCGATTTCATTTCGTCGTTAAAAAAGAAATGTTTCGCTCATCGCTTTCAGTCTGATCAAGCTAAGATTAGTAATCCGTACATATAATTACATGTTTTTCATAATGGAAACAATATCAGTAATAGTAAAAATAGGATATTTGTTATTTTATGGAGTCAGCGATTCGATCCGATTCGAAAAAAATATCCGAATCAGATTCCAATTCTAAAAGATTCGGTTTTGCGCAGCCTTACTAATATGTCGAATGTACTTGAAAAGGGACTGTGGGTATCTGTACTTCAGGGATCGGTTAATTTAGTCAGTAGAGGCGAAAATATTAATATTTGGACACCGGGAAAATGTCAATCACTATGCTTTGACTGGCCGGTTAGCTCACTGGGTAAAGACATTAGGAATACGCTTCGAGCTACAAATCACTAACGTCCTAGGTTCGAATCCCATGCGGGATGTTTATATGCTGAACACCTTGCCGAAGCACGGTGGTTTACGTAGCCATTGATTACGGCTTCCTCCACCAACCATGTGTATGCAGAAGAGGAAATCTTCAAACGTTTGGGCAGAAACCTCATCCCCGATTTGGTACTGGTATATGCACGAAAGGAAGGTCGTGGTTGGCGATATGGTTAAGCCATATTCTCTCTATAGCTATGAATCTCTCATTATTTAAAACGTGCTCCAGGTGAGGCTCGAACTCACAACCTCCGCATCACTCCGTATCTGTCGTATAAGTACGGCGCGCTAACCGATTGCGCCACTGGAGCTGCCGGCGGAGACTAAAAACAGAAAATGCATCAACAAATACGCGGAAATTTCTGTTGATTTATTTTTTTTCAATGACCTGACAGTAAATCTACAAAATTTTGAAAAAAAAAAACGACTTTTGACCAAGTATGAGCTGTTGATGAAACGCACGCAAAAGATCACTAAGGTCGCACTGCATTCTTGTTACAATGTAGCATCAGCAAAAAAACGTAAATTGCATCTCGTTCCGAAAGATGTCTCTGAATTTTGACAAAAATAAGAAGATAACAAAATATCGCTCCAAATAACTTGCTCCAGGCGAGGGTCGAACTCTCAAGCTCTGTATCACTCCACATCTGCCATATAAGTACGGCGCGCTAAACGAATGCGCCGCTTGAGCTGGCGCGCAGGGTAAAAAAAGATAATACATCAACATAATATGCGGAAATCTGATAGAAATAGAAATCTGATGATTTATTTTTTTCAATGACCTAACAGTAAATCTGCAATTTTTTAAAAAATGCATTAAAAGCAAGGTTGGTTGACAAAAAATTTAATCAATAATATTAGAATAAAACTACGGAATCGATTTTTTTCAGCTAATCATTCGCTGTTAATAGAACGTGTCATTCGAGGCGATGGCAACTTCTAACCCAACGATTATTAACAGTGACCCTTGGCATTTAAAAAACTCCTGTATGTAACCCCCTGATTTGAAATAAAAGTGCGACTTAATAAACGCTACTGTAGGTATAAATATAGTAGGTCAGCTAAAATCATGTCATGTTTTAAGGTCGCTGTCCACATAACCGGTAAAACGGCAACGATCGGGGAATCCGAATAATACGGTGTAGAATTATCTCCTCAACCCCAGAGAAGTCGATTATTAGCATCAACTCTTTAAAAACCTTACTAGCAAGTCAATACAAAGTATCTCGTTCCGAAATATGTCTCTGTATTTTGTCAAATACGAGAATGCAATGAAATATCGCACTGCTAAAAATCTTTAATCAATTAAAACTTGCCAATCATTCGCTTGTAATAGAACGTTTTACTCGGCGAGAAAGTGAAAAGTTGCCACAAAATCGGCTTTTGACCAAGTATGAACTGTTGATGAAACGCACGCACAAGAACACTAAGGTTGCATTGCATTCTTGTTACAATGTGGCATCGGCAAAAAAACGTAAAAAGCATCTCGTTCCGAAATATCTCTCTGAATTTTACCAATAATAAGAAGGCGATGAAACAATCGCTCCACTAAAAGCCTCTCATTAATTAGAGCCTGCTCCAGGTGAGGCTCGAACTCACAACCTCCGCATCACTCCGCATCTGTCATATAAGTACGGCGCGCTAACCGATTGCGCCACTGGAGCTGGCGTGTGGGGGAGAAATAGATATTAAATCAACATAATATGCGGAGATTAGAAATCTGATGTTTTATTTTTTTCAATGACTTAAAAGTAGATCTGCAATTTTTGAAAAAATGCATTAAAGCAACGTTATTTGACAGAAAATTTAATCAATAATATGAAAATAAAACTAACGAAATCGATTTTTTTTCAGTCAATAATCGTGCCATTCTAGGCGATGGAAACTTCTAACCCAACGATTCTCAACAGTGACCTTTGGCATTTAAAAACTCCTGTATGGTAAAACGCATGTTAATTGACAATACCACGATTTGAAATATAAATTCGACTTAATAAACTCTACTGTAGGTGTAAATATTGTAAGTCAGCTAAAATCATGTCATGTTTTAAGGTCGCTGTCCACATAACCGGTAAAACGGCAACGATCGGGGAATCCGAATAATACGGTGTAGAATTATCTCCTCAGCCCCAGAGAAATCGATTATTAGCATCAACTCTTTAAAAACCTTTCTAACAAGTCAATACAAACCGGCAAGAAAAAGTCAGTCGGTCGTGTAACTCTACGACAAAATTGTCGTAATTTCAACTTTGTCGTAGAGCCGTAGCAGCAATAAATTCACAAATCCCTAACATTGCACTGCATTCTTGCTACAATGTGGCATCGGCAAAGAAACGTAAAATGCATCTTGTTCCGAAAGATGTCTCGGAATTTTACCAGGAATAAGAAGGCAATGAATTGTCGAACAGCCCGGCTCAGTCGGTTAAGCGCTATCATATTGTTTTGAAGTTTGATGGTTCGATGCTTGACCGTTTTACCACCGAATGTCCCTTCAGCAAGGCACTTCGCGGGTAGTTGTAACGGGGAGCAGATACACACTGTCACTACAAAAGTTCGTGCCTAACGGTTGTTGGGTACAAGCCCCCCGGTTGGGTATAAGCCCCCCCGGTAACCAAATAATAAAACAGACAGTCGAATATATTTCATTGATTAAAACTTGCTCCAGGTGAGGCTCGAACTCACAACCTCCGCATCACTCCGTATCTGTCATATAAGTACGGCGCGCTAACCGATTGCGCCACTGGAGCTGCTGGGTGAAACTAAAAACAGAAAATGCATCAACAAAAACGCGGAAATTAAGAACTTCTGTTGATTTATTTTTTTTCAGTGACCTGACAGTAAATCTACAATATTTTGAAAAAAAACGACTTTTGACCAAGTATGAGCTGTTGATGAAACGCACGCAAAAGATCACTAAGGTCGCACTGCATTCTTGTTACAATGTAGCATCAGCAAAAAAATGTAAAATGCATCTCGTTCCGAAAGATGTCTCTGAATTTTGACAAAAATAAGAAGATAACAAAATATCGCTCCAAATAACTTGCTCCAGACGAGGGTCGAACTCTCAAGCTCTGTATCACTCCACATCTGCCATATAAGTACGGCGCGCTAAACGAATGCGCCGCTGGAGCTGGCGCGCAGGGTAAAAAAAGATAATACATCAACATAATATGCAGAAATCTGATAGAAATAGAAATCTGATGATTTATTTTTTTCAATGACCTAACAGTAAATCTGCAATTTTTTAAAAAATGCATTAAAAGCAAGGTTGGTTGACAAAAAATTTAATCAATAATATTAGAATAAAACTACGGAATCGATTTTTTTCAGCCAATCATTCGCTGTTAATAGAACGTGTCATTCGAGGCGATGGCAACTTCTAACCCAACGATTATTAACAGTGACCCTTGGCATTTAAAAAACTCCTGTATGTAACCCCCTGATTTGAAATAAAAGTGCGACTTAATAAACGCTACTGTAGGTGTAAATATAGTAAGTCAGCTAAAATCATGTTATGTTTTAAGGTCGCTGTCCACATAACCGGTAAAACGGCAACGATCGGGGAATCCGAATAATACGGTGTAGAATTATCTCCTCAGCCCCAGACAAATCGATTATTGGCATCTACTCTTTAAAAACCTTATTAACAGGTCAATACAAAGCATCTCGTTCCGAAATATGTCTCTGTATTTTGTCAAGAACGAGAATGCAATGAAATATCGCACTGCTAAAAATCTTTAATTAATTAAAACTTGCTCCAGGTGAGGCTCGAACTCACAACCTCCGCATCACTCCGTATCTGTCGTATAAGTACGGCGCGCTAACCGATTGCGCCACTGGAGCTGCCGGCGGAGACTAAAAACAGAAAATGCATCAACAAATACGCGGAAATTAAGAACTTCTGTTGATTTATTTTTTTTTCAGTGACCTGACAGTAAATCTACAATATTTTGAAAAAAAACGACTTTTGACCAAGTATGAGCTGTTGATGAAACGCACGCAAAAGATCACTAAGGTCGCACTGCTTCTTGTTACAATGTGGCATCAGCAAAAAAATGTAAAATGCATCTCGTTCCGAAAGATGTTTCGGGACTTTGCCAAGAATAAGAAGACAATAAAATACCACACAGCCCGGCTCAGTCGGTCGAGCGCCATCGTATTGTCTTGAAGGCCGATGGTCGACCGTTTTACCACCGAGAGTGCCCTTCAGAAAGGCATTTCAGGGGCAGTTGTAACAGGGAACAGATACACTGTCACTACAAAGGCTCCGTGCCTAACGGTTGTTGGGTATGAGCCCCCTGTAAGTTCGCGGAAAGACCATACCAAAGAATAAAAACTTGCTCCAGGTGAGGCTCGAACTCACAACCTCCGCATCACTCCGTATCTGTCATGCAAGTGCGGCGCGCTAACCGATTGCCCCACTGGAGCCGCCGCGCAAGGGGGAAATGAAATAGACAATGCATCAACAAACACGCGGAAAATAAGGATTTTTGTTGATGATTTCATTTTTTTCAATAACCTGACAATAAATCTGCAATTTTTGAAAAATGCATTGAAAGCAACGTTATTTGACAGAAAATTTAATTAATAATATTGAAATGAAACTACGGAATCAATGTTTTTCAGCCAATCATTCGCTTGTAATAGAACGTTTTACTCGGCGAGAAAGTGAAAAGTTGCCACAAAATCGGCTTTTGATCAAGTATGAGCTGTTGATGAAACGCACCCACAAGAACACTAAGGTTGCACTGCATTCTTGTTACAATGTGGCATCGGCAAAAAAACGTAAAAAGCATCACGTTCCGAAATATATCTCTGAATTTTACCAAGAATAAGAAGGCGATGAAACAATAGCTCCGCTGAAAGCCTCTCATTAATTAGAGCTTGCTCCAGGTGAGGCTCGAACTCACAACCTCCGCATCACTCCGCATCTGTCATATAATTACGGCGCGATAACCGATTGCGCCACTGGAGCTGACGTTTGGAGGAGAAATAGATATTAAATCAACATAATATGCGGAGATTAGAAATCTGATGTTTTATTTCTTTTCAATGACCTAAAAGTAGATCTGCAATTTTTGAAAAAATGCATTAAAGCAACGTTATTTGACAGAAAATTTAATCAATAATATGAAAATAAAACTAACGAAATCAATTTTTTTTCAGTCAATAATCGTGCCATTCTGGGCGATGGAAACTTCTAACCCAACGATTCTCAACAGTGACCTTTGGCATTTAAAAACTCCTGTATGTTAAAACGCATGTTAATTGACAATACCACGATTTGAAATATAAATTCGACTTAATAAACTCTACTGTAGGTGTAAATATTGTAAGTCAGCTAAAATCATGTTATGTTTTAAGGTCGCTGTCCGCATCACCGGTAAAACGGCAACGATCGGGGAATCCGAATAATACAGTGTAGAATTATCTCCTCAACCCCAGAGAAATCGATTATTAGCATCTACTCTGTAAAAACCTTACTAACAAGTCAATACAAACCGGCAAGAAAAAGTCAGTCGGTCGTGTAACTCTACGACAAAATTGTCGTAATTTCAACTTTGTCGTAGAGCCGTAGCAGCAATAAATTCACAAATCCCTAACATTGCACTGCATTCTTGCTACAATGTGGCATCGGCAAAGAAATGTAAAATGCATCTTGTTCCGAAAGATGTCTCGGAATTTTACCAGGAATAAGAAGGCAATTAAGTGTCGAACAGCCCGGCTCAGTCGGTTAAGCGCTATCATATTGTTTTGAAGTTTGATGGTTCGATGCTTGACCGTTTTACCACCGAATGTCCCTTCAGCAAGGCACTTCGCGGGTAGCTGTAACAGGGAGCAGATACACACAGTCACTACAAAAGTTCGTGCCTAACGGTTGTTGGGTATAAGCCCCCCGGTAAGTTTGCGGACAGACCCTACCAAATAATGAAACAGACAGTCGAATATATTTCACTGATTAAAACTTGCTCCAGGTGAGGCTCGAACTCACAACCTCCGCATCACTCCGTATCTGTCATATAAGTACGGCGCGCTAACCGATTGCGCCACTGGAGCTGCTGGATAAAAATAAAAACACAAAATGCATCAACAAAAACGCGGAAATTGAGAATTTTTGTTGATTTATTTTTTTTTTCAATGACCTGATAGTAAATCTACAATTTTTTGAAAAAAAAAAACAGTTTTGGCCAAGTATGAGCTGTTGATGGAACGCACGCAGAAGATCATTGAGATTGCACTGTTACAGTGTGGCAAAAAATAATCGTAAAAAGCATCTCGTCCCGAAATATATCTCTGAATTTCGCCAAGAATAAGAAGGCGATGAAACATCGCACCACTGAATATATTTCATTGTTTTAAAATTGGTCCAGTTGAGACTCGAGCTCACAATCACCGCATCACTCTGTATCTGCCACATAAGTACGGCGCGATAACCGATTGCGCCACTGGAGCTGCGGCGCAAGGGAAAGACAGATAATACATCAACATAATTCGTGAAAAGCAAGACTTTTTGTTGAAAATTCAATTTTTTCAATGGCCTGACCCTAGTAAATCTATCATTGTATACAATGCATGAAAATGAATCAAAATAAACGTTATTTGACAGTAATATTCAATTATTAATATTAAAATAAAACTATGAAATCCCAATGTTATGATAACATCGCCAACAACAGATATATTGATTATTTCATCGTTCCAACAAAATCCGATATTTTTGGAGTGGTTTTTGGTGTCAACCGCGCTGCTTTCACGGTAAAAGAACAAAATATTTATCGATCGATTGAACAAAGATTAATAATTCATGTTAAGATTGAAGATCAAACGCAAATTCAAGATTGTTTTGTTTGGCGGAATTATGGCGTTGCTAACTACCTTACCATTGGTGATACAATTCACAATTACCATTTACGTGAGTCGTTCTGAGCGGAGTTGTACACTGTAAAAAAAATGCAACAAAATCACTGGTATTTGACAGTAACTTTACTTGGCGGGTATGGAAAACATTCAAAAATGACTTTTTTGATCAAATATAGGTTGTTGGTGGAACGCACCGCGAAATTAAAATTGTCAATTTCAAAAGCATTTTTTATGTTGAAAATATGACTTGTCTAGTTTTTTTTGAACCAGTTACATTTTATTTTATGTAATACGTAAACTTTGAATAGAAAACTCGGTTAAAATTAAAATAGGTAAATCAGATATCCGTGGAACTAGGTAAAAACATTTTTAAAATTAAACCCAGTAAACTCAGTATTTCAACTAGAATTTCAAACGCTGCAATGGAGCCTACGCGCTGCTGTGGGGATAAATTACACCACTAACATCCAATATATTGATTATTTCAACGGTTTAATATATCTCGGTGTTATTGTAGTAGTTTATGGTGTCAACCGCGCTCATTTTACGGTAAAAACAACATATATATTGATTGGTTTTTGGACAAAAATTAATAATTTATATTGAAGTTTAAGATCAAGTGCAAATTTGATGGATTTCAGTCCCGTTGGCACGAGATTTACAATCGCTCCACGAGTTTACAGCAAATCGTAAGAAGCGACTAGAAGGAAGAAAAGAAGTGGTAGATGGTTTTATCACCTCTCAGGGCAGATACCACTCACTGATGTTTTCCGTTTAGAGTGCAGTGGCTCGTAATACACCTTTTTATTAGCTCTTTGCCATTAGGTTGCCGTTAGTTGATTCCTTTTGGGCCCTGCTTCCGGCCTTGCTCAAGAGGAACTAAGTAAAGGAACTTATTTTATCATGAAATAAGGAAGGTCCATTCATAATTTTTACGTAATACTTCAACCTAACTAATTCAATCATGCACAATCAGACATAATTCCCGTTATAATTATAACGTTATAAATGGTAAACAAAATTATTCAAAATATTCCAACCCCCCCCCCCCCCCCCCCTCCTCAAACACTTTGCCACAGTAATATCACAATTACCTAACGTTACGTAGACGAACAGGTAGGATGATATATAGACTGGTTTTTTAATAAATAACAAATAATGTAAAGTAAATCGAATTTACCACAGAACATGGTATATTATATAAATTATGACTAGATAACCCAGTTTCACTTTTAAAACTAGGTTGTATGTACCCATGTTAAACGTCAGGTAAACTAGTTAATCGTCGTTTTGCTCATTTTTAAATATTCTTAATAGATTTGAAGATTGAAATCACGGAATTGTCAATTTCAAAAACATTTTCACAATGAATATATGATTCGCCCAGTTTTCAATATTAGATACTTACTTTTTTGAACCGGGTGCCTAGTAAATTCTGTCATTATTTAAGTAATTAAGTAAATTTATCTAGTTTATCTAAAAATTTACTAGATAAAAATTGAAAGAGAAAATTCGTTGAAAGTTGAACTAGGTAGACAAGATATCCATGAAAGTAGGTAAAAGTACATTGAATATAACTCGATAAACTGGTAAACGCGGTACTTTTACCTAAAATTGTCAAAACTGCTTAGCATTCTATTAAACGTAATATCGGAAGGCAAAATTTTTTAAAATATATCACCGACATCTATCCCTTCCCTTAAATACTTCGGTATGATGATCTCATAATCGTTCAACGTTACATAGACGTTAAGATAGGGTGATATCTAGACTACATTAAAAACCATCTTTTTCCTACGATTTGCCTAGATTTTAATACTAGGCACCTACTTGAAAATTTAGTTAAATTTACATGGTGAATTTACCAGTTAAATTTTCAGAAAAAAAAACTCGAAAGAAGTTGAAGTAGATAAATCAGATATCCGTGTAACCAAGTAAAAGTACTTTGAAAATAAACTATGTAAACTAGGTAGACTAGGTGCTTTTATCTAGAATTACCAAAACACTAGACCGTAACCACAAGGGATCCGAATCTACGTCGAGATGACCAGAGATTCGTAGCTCGAAACGCTTTTCTAATTCTTGTCCGATTCATCTGACTGAGCACCTGGGCCGTTCTTACCGGTACTCGAACACGGGATCCAATTAACTGCTCACGTGGTAATCAACTAAGTTCTTTTATCTATAACAGTCAACACTAATCCAGACAAATCTACGTCCTACCTGTATGATATGATAACGCTGCCCAACACTAGGGCCGGGCGATTCGAATCGATTCGAAGTACAGACTATTCGAATTTATTGTGATTCGGTCAGTGAAGTGAATTTTTTCATTTTTAACGGCAAAATGCAACCGATTTTGGTCAAATTTGACCAAAATCGGTTGTATTTCGTCGTTAAAATGAAAATACATCGCTTTTAAGTCAGTTTATGATAATATTTGTAATTTGTAACTGTATAATTCCTAACCATCATAATGGAGATTATGATAGTAATAGTAAAAATGGAATATTTGTTATTTTTATGAAATCAACGATTCGATTCGGAAAAATTATTCGAATCAAATTCGAATTTAAAATGATTCGGTTTTGCCAGCCCTATCCGCCACTATTATAGAAATCGACAAAGACTGTGCTGGACAGTGTATCTAGTATCTGTAGAGCAAAGTAATCGAGGTTGTGTATAATTTCATCATCGTTCACGGGCCTACGAGGCTGGACGAAACCGAATCATTGAGAATTCGAATAAAATTCGAATAATTTTTTTGAATCGAATCGAATTACTAATTTGGTATGATTTTTTGAGCGTACGTTCCGCTTTTTCCACTTTAATCAGGAAGTGGTAAGCATTTTTATCATCTCCCTGGGCAAATACCACACATTGCACTTTATCATAGCGGTACAGTTTCATTTGTGATGTTTTGCGCTTATAATGCAGTTACTGGTACTACATCTTTTAGTGGATCTTTGTTATTAAGTGGTCGTTAGTTGGTTCCTTTTCGGCACTGCTTATTGCCATGTTCAGAGTGAATTTCAATAAAAAATAATTCTCCACTATTAACATTGAGAAATCAATAACCATGAATTCGCTTATATGTAGATAAACAAACTATTCACAAAGCAACTTCCTGGACTCGGATAAATTTGTACAAAATCTTATCGCGAGAATATAAACAATTCACAGGTTTTGTTCTTCGAATCGAATCAATAACCAAATCAAATTGCTCAACCCTAATTCTCATAAACACTTCAACGTTACACAAGATCACATCTAGTCACATCTACATTCTACCTACATGATATCTTGACCGCTTCCATTACAATATAAATCGATAAAAACAAAGCTGGACAATGGTTTTATTATTGTAGCATTTGTTTGCTTAGATCATTGTTTTATAAAGCAAAACAATAGAAGTGGATTTAACAGTGTTCCGAGCAGATACCACTCATTGCACTCTATTTTAGAGGTTTCGGTTTTTATGTTTTGCTTTTAGTATTGCTTGCAGTGAAAACAAGTGAAACAGGACCCAAAGTCCTAAATCATCACTGAATTGAACGAGTGTAATGGAGTGCTGTCACTCTGTCCTTGGTTTGGCAAAACTGTACAGCGTAAGGAATCTGGCGACTAGCACAAACCATTGCATTTCAATGGATCTCTGTTAGAGCTGCAATCACAACAGAAAAAAAAAAAATAATACAACATCAGAAGCATCGCTGCAGGTGAGGCTCGAACTCACAACCCACACAGAAGATTGACTCTAAACAGAGCCCTGTAAAACATTATAGCGGAAGCAAAACTCATCAATACATCAGTCATTGATAAAAAATTTAAAAAAAATATATAAGCTGAAAGATGTATGCTCCAAGTAAGGCTCGAACGCACAATCTCCGCATTCGAGAAATGGTTGATGGTATACTGGTCCCGCACAAAACCACCAAACATTTTCTTTATGAAATTCACTCTAAGCAAGGTCGGAAACAGTGCCAATTAACGATGACTTAGGTAGAAAAATGATTGAAGTAACTAACTAGCGAGCACCGAACTATAAAGCTGCACAAAACCGAAAACCAGCATTTTACTCTTGGCGCAAACTACAGTGTACATCGTGAATAGTGGTCTGTCCTTTTTTATAGCCACTTTTAATAAGCGAGCCGGACTCGCCGGAGCTCGAACCCGAGATCTTCAACCTGCGATGCCAACATGTCTAACCACTAGGCCATCGCGCTCACAACCTGCGAAAACAAGTAAAACAGAACCCAAACTCATCAATCAACACTGGATTGAACGAGTTTAACGGAGTGCGGTCAATCTGTCCTTGATTTGGCAAAACTGCGCAGCGCAAGGGATTTGGGGAATAGCACAGACCATTGCATTTGAAGGGATCCCTTTAAGAACTATAATCGTACTCACCACGGAAAGTAATTATCAAAACATCAAAGATTTAATAAAAGTAGTAGTTGGCATTGCTCCAGGTGAGGCTCGAACTCACAACCTCCGCATCACTCCGTATCAGTCATATAAGTAAGGTGCGCTAACCGATTGCGCAACTGGAGCCGCGGGTTCCTAACGTGAGCTGCATGGGCTCAATGAACATTTGTTATTACTAAACTTGCTCAAATCAAGCCAAGGTAAAACTTTTTGAAAGAGAAACACCCAAACCACTGAAAGTCAGTAAGCTGCACTTGTCAAAACTATATCACTCACGATTAGGGGTTGTCAAAACAGAATCATTGGGAAATCGAATCTGATTCAAATTATTATTTTCGAATCGGATCGAATCACAAATTCCATGTAAATAACAGTTATCGCGTTTTTACTATTACGACTTATCTCCATAGTGAAAATCAACAAATTTATAGTTTATAGTATATTTTCAATTCACACTGCATGTCTGAGAGCAACAATTTTCATATTTTAACGACAAAATATAATCGATTTTGGTCAAATTTGACCAAAATCGATTGCATTTGTTGTTAAAAATGAAAATCTTAATCTATTTAGCATGTTTCTATTCCTATGAACGACAATTTAGTGTAGCTACTTGACCGTGCGTCCCGCTTTCCCATTGTAATTAGGAAGTGGTGGACGTTTTTACCATCTCCCAGGGCATATACAAGTCACTGCGCTTTATCAAAGCGGTACAGTTCCATTTGTGATGTTTTGTGCTTATAATGCAGTTGCTGGTACTACATCTTTTAGTGGATCTTTGTTATTAAGTGGCTGTTAGTTGGTTCCTTTTCGGCACTGCTTATTGCCTTGCTCAGAGTGAATTTCAATAGAAAATGATTCTCCACTATTAACATTAAAAAATCCATAGCTATGAATTCGCTTATATTTCGATAAACAAACTATTCACAAAGCAGCTTCCAGAACTCAGATAAATTGTACATAACCTTATCGCGAGAATATAACAATTCACAGGTTTTGTTCTTCGAATCGAATCAATAACCAAATCAAATTTCTCAACCCTAATTCTCATAAACACTTCAACGTTACACAAGGTCACATCTAGTCACGTCTACATTCTACCTACATGATATGTTGACCGCTTCCCTTACAATATAAATCGATAAAAACAAAGCTGGACAATGGTTTTGTTATTGTAGCATTTGTTTGCTTAGATCATGGTTTTATAAAGCAAAACAATGGAAGTGGTTTTAATACTGTTCAGAGCAGATAGCACTCATTGCACTCTATTTTGGAGGTTTAATTTGGTCTCGGTTGTTTCGTTCTTAGGTTTTAATGCTCAATGTGAGGCTCGAACTCACAACTTCCACTTTCGTACTTCGTACCTGTCTTATGGCACACGAGAAATATATTCCGAAGCCAACACAAAAGATTGACTCTAAACAGAGCCCTGTAAAACAGTATAACGGAAGCAAAACTCATCAATACATCAGTCATTGATACAACATTACAAAAAAATATATAAGCTGAAAAGTTTCTGTTTCAAGTGAGGCTTGAACCCACAACCTCCGCATTGAAGAAGTGGTAGATGGTCTACCATCGCTAGGGCAGATACCACTCACTGTACTTTACTATGGTCGTTTCGTTTCGTTTGGAATGTTTTCCGTTTAGAGTGCAGTTGCTGGTACTATATCTTATAGTAGCTCTTTGCTATTGAATGGCTGTTGGTTGGTTGGGAACTGCTACCAGCCTTGCTCAGAGTGAATTTCAAAAAAATAAAATAAAATATAAAAAAATTCCGTATCTGCCATATATGTGCGGCGCTGGTGGACTGTGCCAACGGAGCTGCAAGAACTGTTTATGAATATTGGCCTCTCAACTTCCAGTTACCCTGCATCCAATTCTCTCCAATAGAGGACGGGAGCACTATGCAAAGAAATCGACAGTGCTTTTAGTGGAAAATAATTCATAGTGAAATGAACCGCTGCCGTAAAGTGCAGTGAGCGTTATCTGCCCTAGGCGATGTTAAAATAATTTAAAACTTCTTTGCTTCCGGTCGATTCTTTCGATAGATACGTCGGCATTACTTTAGTAAGAGGAATTCTGATTCCAGAGTTCCAAACAAAAATACACAATCCATCGACAATTGATATCAAAACTACAAAAAAGTTGCGCAGGTGAGGTTCGAACTCACAACTTCCCCAACACTACGTAACAGTTCTACAAGCAAAGCGCGACATCCGAAAGCGTCACTGCAGCTGGTGCCTCACAGAACCAGCGACAAACATTTTCTTTATGAAATTCACTCTAAGCAAGGTCGGAAACAGTGCAAAGTAACGATCACTTAGGTAGAAAAATGATTGAAGTAACTAACTAGCGAGCACTGGACTATAATGCTGCACAAAACCGAAAACCAGCAATTTTACTCTTACGGCAAACTACAGCGTACATCGTGGAAGGTTGCCAGTTCTTTTTAGGTTCTGTGTTTAGTATTGCTGCAGTGAAAACAAGAAAAACAGAACCCAAAGTCAGAAATCGACACAAGTTCAATTTAGTGCGTTCACTCTGTCCTTGGTTTGACAAAACTGCACAGTGCAAGGGATTTGGGGACTAGCACAGACCACTGCATTTGAAGGGATCTCTTAAGAACTATCATCGTACCTACAACAGAAAGAAAATTATCAAAACTTCGAAGATTTAGTGAAAATAGAAAGTTGACATTGCTCCAGGTGAGGCTCGAACTCACAACCTCCGCATCACTCCGTATCTGTCATATAAGTACGGCGCGCTAACCGATTGCGCCACTGGAGCTGCGTGTACCTAACGTGAGCTGCGTGGACTCAACGAACATTATTTATTACTAAACTTGTTCAAATCAAGCCAAGGTAAAACTTTTTAAAAGAGAAACACCCAAACCACTGAAAGTCAACAAGCTACACTTGTCAAAACTACATCACTCACGATCAGGCCTTGTAAAAGTGAATCTGATTCGAATTATTTTTCCGAATCGGATCGAATCACAAATTCCATGTAAAAAAGCAGTTATCCAATTTTTACTATTACAACTTGTATCCATTGTAAAAATAAAAAAAAAATTATAGTTTACAGTGTATTTTCAATTCACACTGCATGTCTTGGAGCAACAATTTTCATATTTTAATTACAAAATATAATCGTTTTTGGTCAAATTTGACCAAAATCGATTGCATTTGTCGTTAAAAATGAAAATTCTAGTTCAATTAGTAAGTTCTAGTCACATCTACATTCTACCTACATGATATGTTGACCGATTCCATTACAATATAAATCGATAAAAACAATGCTGGACAATGGTTTTATTATTGTAGCATTTGTTTGCTTAGATCATGGTTTCATAAAGCAAAACAATAGAAGTTGTTTTAACAGTGTTCAGAGCAGATACTACTCATTGCACTCTATTTTAAAGGTTTCATTTGGTCTAGGTTGTTCCTCTCATAGGTTGTAATGCTCAGTTTAATGTTCGAACTCACAACTCTCACTTTCGTACTTCGTACCTGTCTTATGGCACACGGGGAAAACATTCTGAAGCCCACACAAAAGATTGACTTTAAACAGAGCCCTGTAAAACATTATAACGGAAGCAAAACCCATCAATAAATCAGTCATTGATACAAAATTAAAACAAATATACATAAGTTGAAAGATGTCTGTTTCAAGTAAGGCTCGAACTCACAACCTCCGCATTGAAGAAGTGGTAGATGGTTTACCATCGTCCAAAACAGATACCACTCACTGCAAATCACCATGGCGGTTTAGTTTCGTTTGGAATGATTTTCGTTCAGAGTGCAGTTGCTGGTACTATATCTTTTAGTAGCTTTGCTATTGAGTGGCCGTTGGTTGGTTTCTTTTGGGAACTGCTTCCGGTGTTGCTCAGAGTGAATTTCAATAAACATAAAATAAAATAGAATTCCTCCGTGCCTGTCATATAAGTGCGGCGCTGATGGGCTGCGATCCTGGGGGTTCAGGAAATGTTTTGAGCAGTGGTCTCTCATCTTCCGGTTACCCTGGATTGAGTTCACTTCAAGAAAGTCCGGGAACAATATACAAAAATTGCAACAGCATATTAAGTGGGAAATAATCCATAGAGAAATGAACCGCTGTAGTAAAGTGCAGTGAGCGTTATCTGCCTTTGGCGATGTTCAAATAATTTAAAGCTTCTTTGCTTTCGGTCGCTTTTTACGATGCGTCGGCATTACTTTAATTAGAGGAATTCTGATTTCAAGGTTCCAAACAAAAATACACAACACATCAACGAATGATATCAAAACTAGGGATGTCACTGGTATTACAGTACTTACAGAAACAGAGTAGCTCGGCCCTTCTCTTTAAATATGACACTTATTGGTATTTTCATTGTTATTTAGCATATAAAGATGGAACATAACGGGAAAACGCAAAGGGCGACATTATGGAATGTAGTGAATCTGATTGCTCAACCAGTGATGTGCAAACGATATTTTATATTTTGAGATTTTTATATTTTGCAAGATATAAAATATCGTTTGCACATCACCGGTTGAGCAATCAGATCCACTATGAATTTCCCTGGTGGCAATCACTCAATCATAATGCAATGTATTTGCCAGCTTGAAAGGGCTGTCTACTAAATGTGAGACTATTAACAAAAATAATTCGTATTGTGAAAGTTTGTAAGGGATTTTCTACTAGGCACGTGCTCGAGTGACTTGCCATACGCATTCTACGTCGATGTTGCTGGTAAAGTTAATCTAAAGTGGTATGTGTATTAAAATTTTTATTTTTACAACATTTGCGCATATTTCGACATACCGCAACGACTTTGAAATCAATGTAATGCATCAAGAATCTGCTCATAGGTGGTAACCGCAAAATTTCATTTTACTTCATTGTTTTTATCACTTTTTATTTATAAATTGTATTTTAGTATGAATTTCCAGCTTGAAACCTATGAAAATAATTTTTCATTTATAAAAGGCCAAAAGGTTCAAGAATAGTAAAAACACAACGAATGTAAGACCGTGAAAAATCTATGCAAAAGTTCGCGCAAATTATCGGAAAAGTTCGTCCTCGGCCGAACCCTGTAAACACCCTTATATTCAGCCGGGTACCCGGGCTCGGACTCGAACTGTTGCATTTCTAATCAAAACTACAAAAAACTTCATCAGGTTATGTTCGAACTCACATCCTCACAACACTGGGAAATATAGGCCCAGCGCGATATCCAAAATCGCCACTGCAGACGGTCAGGCACTGCACCAGCGACAAACATTTTTCTTATGAAATTCACTCTAAGCAAGGTCGGAAACAGTGCAAATTAACAATAACTTAGGTAGAAAAATGACTGAAGTAACTAACTAGCGAGCACTGGACTATAAAGCTGCACAAAACCGAAAACCAGCGAATTTTACTCAGAAACCAACACTGAATTGAACGAGTTTAATGGAGTGCGGTCAATCTGTCCTTGGTTTGGTAAAACTGCGCAGCAAAATGGATTTGAGGACTAGCACAGACCATTGCATTTGAAGGGATACCTTTAAGAACTATCATCGTACCCACAACAGAAAGAAAATTATCAATGCTTCAAAGATTTGATGAAATAGTTCATTGCTCCAGGTGAGGCTCGAACTCACAACCTCCGCATCACAACGTATCTGTCATGTAAGTACGGCGCGCTAACCGATTGCGCCACTGGAGCTGCGGTTGCCCAACGTGAGCTGCGTGGACTCAACGAACATTATTTATTACTAAACTTGTTCAAATCAAGCCAAGGTAAAACTTTTTGAAAGAGAGATAATCAAACCACTGAAAGTCGATAAGCTACACTTGTCAAAACTTTATCACTCACGATTAGGGCTTGTCAAAAGTGAATAGTTAGGAATTCGAATCTGATTCGAATTATTTTTTCGAATCGGATCGAATCACAAATTCCATGTAAAAAAGCAGTTATCCAATTTTTACTATTACGATCTGTCCCCATTGTGGAAATCAACAAATTTATAGTTTACAGTGTATATTCAATCCACTCTCCATTTCTAAAAACAACAATTTTCATATTTTCACGATAAATGCAATCGATTTTAGTCAGATTTGAGCAAAATCGATTGCATTAGTCATTAAAAATGAGAATTTCAGTTTATTTTGCAAGTTTCTGTTCTTCACGATTAATTCGAAAGAATAGTTTTTCGAATCGATTCGAATCGTCGAATCGAATTTGCCCAGCCCTACTAACGATGAATACAACTCAAGAGAACGATTAACAAAATTATTTTCCCCAAAAAAATCCAACAAAGAACTTTTTGCGATATTCACAAAAGACTTATTACAATATAAAAAATCACTGGTCTTTGACAGAAATTTTACTTGGCGGTTTGAAAAAAAAATAAAATTTGCTTTTTAGGCCAAATATGGGGTGTTGATGGATCGCACCGCGAAGGTGCGGTCCATCAACAGGACATAAATGACATAAATCTCATCAACATGGCGTTTTCTTACCTTTTTGGAAAATGCAATTACTGCAAGTGACAAGTATATTTACTGTACTTTTTTACTGCATAGGTCTATACTTTAATTAGTTTTATCAAGGTCTTTTTATACTTATAAAACCACAGATCAGATAAGTATGCAACTTGTCTTAATTGTGGAAAATTAGGAAATTTATTGTTTGCTGTATATTTTCAATTCACATTCTACGTGTCTAAGAGCAACAATTTTCCTATTTTAACGACAAAATATAATCGAATTTGGTCAAATTTGAACAAAATCGATCACAATCTGTCGTTAAAAATGAATTCAATTTCATTCATCAGTATTTGTCCCTATGAGCAATTCACAATTGATTCGAGTATATTGTGATTCGAATCACCGAATCGAATTGCCCAGCCCCACTCTCACTGCAAATACGATCGACTTCTATCTACATTCTACCTACCTGATATGTTGACCGCTTCCATTACAATATAAATCGATAAAAACAAAGCTGGACAATGGTTTTATTATTGTAGCATTTGTTTGCTTAGATCATGGGGTTTTATAAAGCAAAACAATAGATCCTCAACATGGCGTTTTTTAAGCTTTAGAAATATGCAATTACTGCAAATGACCAGTTATTTACTATACTCTTGTTACAGTGTAGTTCTATTTCTAAATTAGTTTTATCAAGGCAAAACATAACAAACACATCATAATTACCAAAACAGTGGTCCAGGTGAGACTCAAACTCACAACCCCCGCATAATGTATAATATAACATAACCCAATTGCTCTATGGGATCATTATTTTTACCTATTTGGCGAGATATTTCTCTGCATATTTCTATTCTTCTTAATGAGTATTTCATTGTGCATAATTGGTGACCCAAGATGCTTTGTTCCATTTTAGTCACTATGGCGCAAGTTTTGGCAAACATAGAATCCCTGTCTTCCTCGCTCTCTGCGCAAATCTCTGTCCAACACTCGTTTCAATGTCTATAATAATGGACAACCAGGTTGCTACGATTCATGAACACCTTGACTTCCGGTGAATCATCCAACGTACCAGCCAAAAAATTCTTGAATGAACGATTATAACCAAGCATGAAGCACATAATGATCGCGCCGCCAAGACGCGGTCCATATGTGGCTCATACTTGATTAAATAGAACAGCATGAAATAGAACGGAGGCTTGATCGGTGGCTCAGTCGGTTAAGCGATCGCATTGTGCGAAAGGCAAATGGTTCGGTGATTTACCGTTTCACCACCAAATGGGCCCTTCATCAAGTCAAAACGCGGGTAGCTGTAACATAGAACAGATATACAGTCACTGCAGAGGTCCGTGGCTTACGGTTGTCGGGTGTAAGCCCCCCGTTAGGTTCACGGACTGGCCAAAGCACGTAATTCGAAAAATATCAACGAACGATATGAACGTAATTTAAAGAAAAACCCATGGTGGTACAATACATCCCCTAATTTTGCTATTTCCAGATGCGTTTAATTTACAGTTTCAATTATTTGATCTTTTTGTTGTGAAAATATGCCTTTTGGGGACAGGCATAGTGAAAAATGTAGCATAAGAGATTGCACTCCTAAGGTGCGCAAAATTTTTCATGGATATTTTAGTGTGCGATCTTGAAATCTCAATGTGACTGTAGCAAATTTCCGTCCCCAGTCGGAATGCATTTTCCTTTACGTCCTTTCTTCTGCACAATACAAAATATGGCAACATTGAGAAATGCGAGCAAAACTTTCCGCTTTTTATATTGGATTGATCAGGACGTAAAGACCTAGACGTGGTCCAGGTGAGACTTGAACTTACAACTCCCGCATCACTCCGAATTCTCCAAATAAGTACGGTGTGTTAACAGATTGCGCCACTGGAGAAGTACGCCACGCAGCTTGGTTTCTTTTTGAAAATGAGATCAACCGGAACAACAATTTTATAAATTCTGTAAACTCTTATCGAAAATATCATTCGGTCAAGTATGTTTCACATATATTTTTTTATTTATCTAAATTCACTCTGAGCAAGTCCGGAAGCACCTCCTAAACGAACCAACTAACAACCACTCAGTAGCAAAAAGCTACTACAAGATATAGTACCAGCAACTGCACTCTAAACGGAAAACATCCCAAGCAGAACTAAAACGCCATGATAAAATGGTATCTGCCCTGGGCGATAGTAAAACCATCTGTCCCTTTGTTTGCTACCTTCAAACCCCATCTTACAACACGCAGGAAATACGTTAGGACTATTCTTAAAGCCCCTACCCACGGCGCTGCGTTCGTATCATACTAAAACTTTCCCCTTTTCCAGAGCCACGCATTTGAGTGGATCACCCTGATCAAGGCCCTGTATCAACGGCCACTAACAGGTGGCTAACAGGTTAATAGTTATATTGGAAAGTATGATTTTTTTCCCGTTCGGCCTAGCCTACCCAAGTTATTACACCCTGGGTGGTGGTGGGCATGGATTTACGAGACGCACCCACCGGGACTCAAACCAGATATCTTCAATCTGAGATACCAGCATGATAGAAACTCTGCTATCCAAGAAAACTATCCACACCACTGTAAGACTGTAAGAGCTATATGAGTGGGAAATTCTAATAATCACAATGGATAAAACGCAATAAAATTTTTGTGTTATTTCGCAAATATGGCGAAGTTTTCAGCTGAAAAATATATTTTAACGATATAATTAGGTCGTAAAACACAGAAGAAAAAGAATTCGTGCCGGAGGAGGGCGAAAAATAAAATTGTTGCCACTTTTTGCGCACACCCCCAATATTTGACTTTGGGCCCCCGCTGCCGGTGGTGATGTTATAACCGATATTAAAAAGTTGTTATGAAAAATGCAAATGATTAGAACGTGGCAAACTTCATCGAGAAAAAACTTTTCCAAAGCTTTCTACACTTTCCAGTGTGACATACTTATTCTGAAAAAAAAAAATTATCTAGTTGAGAATCGAACTCACACCCCTACGCATAGTTCATTTTGCGGTTTTTGGTACGGAGCATAGGAAATTACGAACATTGCAGAAAACAATAATACAATGAACATTCAAAATTGCCCCAGGTGAGGCTCGAACTCACAACTTCCGCATCACTCCGTATCTGTCATATAAGTACGGCGCGCTAACCGATTGCGCCACTGGAGCCGACGCGCAGGCCTTCTCAACTGATATTTCTTAAAAAAAGGAATAAAAAAATGCATTCAAAAATCTGTGAATCCGATAGCACACATTACTCTTCTGAAACCCTTACCCTGTAACAAAAGTACAATAAATTTACTGGTCATTTGCAGTATTTGCATAGTTCTAAAGTTAAAAAAAGCCATGTCGATGAGATTTATGCCAATTATGGGGTGTTGATGGACTGCCTTCGTGGTGGCCAATAAAGTTAATTTTGAATGTTTTCCAATACCGATAAGTAAAATTAATATCAAACACCAGTGATTTTGACGCATTTTTTGTTTTTAGCCCTAGGTGAGATTTAAACTCACATCACTCAACCCAGGGTGTAATACTTTAATAGACTAAGCCGAACAGGAAATAATCATATCTTTCTAGCAGTTCTAACCCTGCCCGTGTATAAGTAGTGGCTTCTGGGACAGGGCCTTGAGCAGAGTGATTCACTCCAAGAAATGAGTATAAAAAAGACAAGTCAAGTTGTTTCTGTTACACAATTACGCAGTGCTAGAAATTATGCACACTTTAGTGTGAGATCAAAAACTCGGATCAAATTTTCGTATCGCGCCTTACCGGAAAGGTTAACGCGCCACAGATAAACAGATAAGATTCGAACTCGCAATCTCCACATCAAACCGTATCTATCATATAAATACATCGCGCTAAACGCCGCTGGAGCCGACAAATGTTTCGTCTAGCTACCGCACTTTTTGCGCAGGCGAGACAAAAGTAACATTCGGAAATCGTTGATTTGACTTTTGAAAATGGACACTTAGTTTTAAGAATTTTGTATAAAAATATGAACAAATATGAAAAATTTTTAGGCACTTTCGGCGCGCAATTGATTATGTTACTCATTTTATTGCCTTTTGCAATCCAAATGTTCAATTTTACCAACAAAAAGTGTCAAAAATTTGGCTGGAGGGGGTGTTGGAAATTTTAATTTCACTTCGTTTTTGCCAACCCCCACCCCCCCCCCCCTCCCCCATCAGATATAACATAATCCACTTCATGTTAATCCATGTGCGAGAGATTGAGGGAAGGGTCACAAATGCACCCACTGAGTGGAATGGGGGCGATTCCACGGCGAGGCACGCTGTCCCACATCATTACAAACCGCATCGGTTCCTCATTGATTTCATAGTGGATGAATCGGCTAGATGTTGTATAGAGTAAAAGTGAACTGACTGAAAGTGGTGTAGATCCCATCACGATGAATAAAACGCAAAGAAATTATCGTGTTATTTCGAAAAAAATGGCGAAGTTTTCAGCTGGAAAATATATTCTAACGGTATAATTAGGTCGTAAACGCAGAAGAAAAAGAATTCGTGCCGGAGGAGGAGGGAAAAACGAAATTTTTGCCACTTTTTGCGCACCCCCCCAATATTTGACTTCGGGCTCCCGCTACCAGTGGTGATATCACAACCGATATTAAAAATTTGTTATGGAAAATGCAAATGATCAGAACGTGACAAACTTCATCGAGAAAAAACTTTTCCAAAGCTTTCTACACTTTCCGGTGTGACATACTTTTTCTAAAAAAAAAATTATCTAGTTGAGAATCGAACTCACACCCCTACGCATAGTTTATTTTGCGGTTTTTGATACGGAGCATAGGAAATTACGAACATTGCAGAAAACAATTATAGAATGAACATTCAAAATTGCTCCAGGTGAGGCTCGAACTCACAACCTCCGCATCACTCCGTATCTGTCATATAAGTACGGCGCGCTAACCGATTGCGCCACTGGAGCCGACGCGCAGACCTTCCCAACTAATATTTTTGGAAATACGACATAAAAAAATGCATCTGTGAATCCGATCGCACACATTACTCTTCTGAAATATACCCTTATACTGTAACAAAAGTCCTATAATTTTTACTGGTCATTTGCAGTATTTGGATATTTCCAAAGTAAAAAAACGCCATATTGATGAGATTTATGCCAATTCAGATTTGTTATACATACTGGTGACAAATTAGAGGTAAAAATAAGATATTTGTTATTTATATGGAATTAGTGATTCGCTCCGAATCGAAAAAATATCTGAATCAGATTCAAATTTTGAATGATTTGGTTTTGTCTAACCCTAGGTGAGATTCGAACTCACATCACTCAACCCAGGGTGTAATAACTTAAGTAGACTAAGCCGAACAGCAAATAATCATATCTTTCCAGCAGTTCTAACCCTGCTCGTGTATAAGTAGTGGCTTCTGGGACAGGGCCTTGAGCAGAGTGATTCACTCCAAGAAATGAGTATAAAAAAAGACAAGTTGTTTCTGTTACACAATTACGCAGTGCTGGAAATTATGCACACTTCAGTGTGAGATCAAAAACTCGGATCAAATTTTCGTCTCGCGCCTTACCGGAAAGATTAACGCGCCACAGATAAACAGATAAGATTCGAACTCGCAATCTCCACATCAAACAGTATCTATCATATAAATACATCGCGCTAAACGCCTCTGGAGCCGACAAATGTTTCGTTTAGCTACCGCACTTTTTGCGCAGGCGAGACAAAACTAACATTCGGAAATCGTTGCTTTGAGTTTTGAAAATGGACACTTAGTTTTAAGAATTTTGTACAAAAATATGAAATTTTCAGGTACTTTCGGCGCACAATTGATTATGTTACTCATTTTATTGCCTTTTGCAATCCAAAGGTTCAATTTTATCACCAAAAGAGTCAAAAATTTAGCTGGAGGTGGTTGGTAAATTTTAATTCCACTCCGTTTTTGCCAACCCCCAGCCCCTCCTGATCAGATATAACATAATCCACTTTATGTTAATCCATGTGCGAGAGCTTGAGGGAAGGGTCACAAATGCACCCACTGAGTGGAATGGGGGGCGATCCCACGTCGAGGCACGCTGTCCCACATCATTACAAACCGTATCGGTTCCTCATTGATTTCATAGTGGATGAATTGGCTAGATATATCTAGGCTTGTTGTATAGAGTAAAATTGAACTGACTGAAAGTGGTGTAGATGGTTTTGTTTTATAATCGTCCACGGCAGATACCATTCACGACACTCTATCACAGCGGCTCATTTTTTTATTTAGAATGTCTCCCGGCTAAATACACCTTTTTGTTTAACGATATAGACCCTGTAGGTTTTCTTCATATTATTTTATAGTCCTATTATGTCTGGGTCCCTACCTAGCTTAGATTGGATTTTGATACAAAAAATAAATAAAAAAAATAGTAACTTATACTGTACTCTGCTCAATGCTCGAACTGCCAAACATCCGACTCGTTGAGACCGTGATCAAGTTTGCTAGTTCCGTAAGATGGCATCACTGAGTCTGAAATTCGGTGGTTTAGTTGGTTAAGCGCGATTGTCTGTCTGGAAGGTCGATGATTCGATGTTTGACCGTTTCACCACCGAGCATGTCCATCAGCAAGGCACGGGTGGATGTGCCCAACGAACGACTGTTGGGTAAAATCCCCCGGTAGGTTCACGAACAGGTCATATCAAATAACTCGAAAATCCTAGAAAAAAAAAAAAACCCATTGCATGCAAACACTCTATGTTTTTCCAAAATTTAGAGAAGAGCTAAATAGTTCACTTCCCAAATTTATGACTTACACAAAAATATCTTCAAAATAAGCAATTTTTTATTGCTTTTGCACCCATAATGGATTCGCAATTATTAGTAAACAAAAAAATTACCTTTTCTTTCATTTTTGAGTTCCTCCTCAAGTTTTATTGCTTTATGTCATTAATGCATACAAATACACTGCAACAAAAAATGCAACAAAATCACTGGTATTTAACAGTAATTTTACTTGGTGGTCATGAAAGAATTTAAAAATTGACTAATTGACTTTTTGACCAAATATGGGTTGTTATGGAAACGCACCGGCGCATTCCATGTAGCTCTTTGCGCTTTAGTGGCCTCAAAACAATTTTCAAGTATGATTTGTCTCCTGTGGCCTTGGTCTGAGCGAATTTTAATAATAAAAAATTCTAAATCATTGCTATGTTTTCCACATTATCATAATTTTATGTTATTATGAGTTACATATATGCTTATGTGTTTGCTGAGTGACAAATAAAAGGATTCTTGATTTGATTTGATATAACGCCTTGCAGTATTTACTTGATTGTAAGCCACCCTTGACTTCAAGCCGCATATACTGTGCCGGTGCCTATATGGGTTTAGCATATGTGGGTGGGCACGGAAGTAGACGGAGTATCGACATCGTAAAGAAGATGTAAGCCGTCTTTGAATTTAAGCTGCAAACACGATGAAAAAAATTGTACCGCGGCTTACAATCGAGTAAATACGGAATCTCAATTCAAAACTTAGGACTTGGAATATTAGCTTTTCATAGCGATCTGAGTTGTTTAAAACTTTTCATTAATTTTGCTAATTTTCAGGATTCTTTGGTAATTTTTGTAGTAGCCTATGCCCTGAATAAGTATTTCTGTGTCGTTTTAATTTTAGACCATTT
>CAVMBJ020000074.1:537-35313 GCA_963675895.2 Styela plicata
AATCGGACATGAACCTTCAGTCATGTATGGTTCGTGGTAATAGAAGTCAAATTTGGTCCCGATGAGTGTTGGTCGTTGACTAATAGTTGTTAATATTCTATTCATTCTGGTGGCAAGATAAGAGGGTGCACGGATGAAGCAAAAATATGCATAAATCATTAATAACACTAAAGGTCTTTGGTATGGAAGAAGTGATGGTGATAATCATTTATTAATTAATAGGTTCCGCTTGACCAGGAAAATACAGATTATGTCGGTTGAATATTGTATTCAAGTGCGTTTTTACGACATTGCGATCCACTTACGCTCACCATCTGATCATTTATTTGTTAGACGAACATGGAGTTCACAGCAGGGTACATTGCATGTTTTATATCCTCTGGCAATAACAGTCAACGTGATTTTCCAAAAGGTGATTGCAGATTTCGGCTAAATTTTTAGCAAGTCCTGAGTTAAGTCGCATCTGCATTTTTTCAAGTCGAGTTATTTAGCTAAGGCGACTCTAGTCAAGCTAAATCCTTAAAAATACACTGGTGATAACACACAAAAAAACCCTAACACAACTGTGACAATTGTGTCAAACAATACATTTTCATACATAACAATACGACCATCGATGAAGTGAAACTATTATTTTTTTTCTCATTTTTAAAGAGCTAAATGCACAATGCCAAACCATGCACATAACTATGGCCATCGAATAATAATTGGGCGAGTATAAAGCGCGTTAAAATTATGCTACCGTTTGTAATTTTATTAGAATATCCAATAAAAAAATTGAAAATCAACACACAATTCGTGAGAACAGCCCAACATTCGTGAAAATTCACATATGGCGAACGATATCTAACTTTAGATCTAATCTAGCAGCAAAATCCTCTTTTATAAAAGTTTAGCCAGTCATTTATACAGGCACAGATCTGTGGGCAGTCTCTCTTGCTTTTCTTTCGGTAAAGCACATTCTCAGTTACTCTGTTTTACATCTACAGACTTTGCAACATTTTTTATTTCCACTAGTCGCACCAAATGCTAATTATACGAAGCTTTTAGCTTGATATGCTTCGAGATTGGACAAATTTAATTTTTCTGTTTGAAGCTGTCATTGCACAATTTTCAAAAATATCCGATATTACTAGTTATATAAAAGACAGTGAATGTTATTTATGAAAAACGTATAAAACGGTTCCTGTGATTAATTTTTACAGTCAATACTTTTAAATTGAAAATATGCCAATAAATAAAAGCGTCGTTCGAAAAGCATGATTAAATATTTTGCATCATATTGAAATTGGGATATTAATAACTGTCCATAAAATGAATTAATTCTCGCATGCTTGGCTAAGAAAAACGCTTTTTATTTTTTCCAGCCTTATCAAAATTAATTATCATCACCAAAAAATTACCCACCTCATTTCGTAATATATCAGTTTTTCCTCTAATTAGGATGCAATTTCACAATCCTTGTAGTTTTTCTAAATGTAAATGGTAAGACCTGCTTGTTCAGCTCAATAGATACAAGAGTTAGAAATACTTTCACATATAGGCCTAAGCAATACCCTTTTTTAATCATCTGCTAGTTCCGAATCCCCCTCCTCCATGGTCTTCGATACGTTCTTGGATGCGCTAGACCAGTGTTTTTCAACCTTTTTTGAGCCACGGCACACTTTTTGTGTTGAAAAAATTTCGCGGTACACCGAACAAAATTGAATTACGAATTACGTTTCTTTTCAAACATCTATCCATCCCTGGAAGTTTAAGTTGTAGACAGATTATTCGTACTGTTTTCCAACCTAATTATAGCGCTGTTAAAGTAGTAATAGGCGTGCTGTAAACTTACTGTTGTTGCGCTATTGCAGCAGCAACAGGCCTACGTAATAAGATTCTTATTGATGCGCAATAGAGACTCACCATAATGGTATATCACGTGATCATTACTCTCTCAATATATGAAGCACTAGTGGATAATTACTTCCATAAAAGAAATGCTCTTTAGACCCATTGTGTGAAACAAATGAATTTCTTGCGGAACAGCTGACGATCTTGCTCTTATAGGTCCCTGGTCTGTTGCACACCTCTCATCAAATAGCGGTGGTTGATTTCCTGCATTGCTTTGACAGTGCGAATCACTGATGAAAAAAGGAGATTCGACAGTTTTATACTGGCGAATAACTTGGCAATTCAGCCAAAAAAATCTGTAAAAATGATAATATTGTAAAGGTTATGTGAATTCTTCCGAAAGGATTGAACATAACCAAGATAATTTTCTGATTTTCTTGGCATGGACAATATATGGCCTTGGTTTGTGGGGAAAGCCCTAACCAAGGGTTAGGTGAACATAAGCACCTCCCACGGGATTCGCACTGCGCGTATGACGAAAAAGTCGGCGAGACCATGCCACCGCCATTCTTTTATGTATCCACAATTCTCTCTCTTTACAGGGAATTCCCCAGGATAGAAATTGTTTTTTTGCGGAACTAAAAGATTGTTTGCTGCAAAGGCGCCATTTTCTCTCATAATCAGAGTGCCCTTTAATAGACTTAGATGTGCCTGTTTCTCAGTAATAAGTAGTTCATGGCTGAATGTTTGGAAGGGAAGTTAGTAAATGAGTTAAACGCAGAATGTTATCTCGTTATAGGCCTAGCCACAGGCCAGGTTCAGAGTTGCGATGAAGTAGCGTACGGTACCGTTACCTTACAGGGTAGCAGGTACCGTACTGGGTTGCTTCGAGCTACACATCTCTGATCGTCATGACGCAAGTGCTAATCCTGTGAGGGATGATGAATATATGCGAGAGGTCTGTTGGACGCCTCGCCGGTGCACGGTGGTTCACGTAAGCACCGCTAAAGTCTTCCTCCACCAGCCCGTCCATGCACAGGAAAAATGGGAAATATCATAATCTAAAACCTTGACCCTGATTCGGAACTGGTATCTGAACGAGATGTCGTGATTCGTGGTATGGTTAAGCTGTATTCTCGGCTTTCCTCTCCCACAGGATAAAAATGATATCCTATCGTATTTCGAGCCTTATAGGACTGCATATTGATGTTCTGATAACTTTTCTTCTTCTTTTAAAAAAAAATTAACCTTGGGCGAAAAAAGCTCTGTGTGTCTCCTGTGCTTGTAAACAATAAAATGAAGTCTTGTAAGTAATTTTAATCTTCAAGCATTGTAGCTCTTTCTGTGGACTTCAATAAAATTAGATACCTTCAAACAATAGGGTGCCCGGTTAGCTCAATCGGTAAAGCGTTGGGAATACGCCTCGAGCTATGCATCTCTGATCGTCATGACGCAGGTTCGAATCCGTTCACAGATGATAATTATATGTCAGAGGCCTTCTGGACGCCTTGCCGGTACATGGTAATTCATGTAGGCGCTGATTACGGTTCCTCCACCAATCAGGTCCATGCACAGGAAAAATGAGAAATACGACAATGATATCCTATCCTAAACTGAGCGACTTTGTTAATGCGGGTGACTTTGATATAAATGTTCAAGCTCAATATTAGTGCTTCGATTTTTCTGAAATGAAAATTATTTGAATCGATCACCTTGGCTTATATTTTACTTCATGTTTTACTTATCTTTTTTAATTCACCATATTACACCAGACAAATTCTAGTCTCCTAACTTTATGCAATATAGCATAACACTGGGAGTCATAATATTAGGATGTTACAATTTTTTATTAGAAAACTCCCCTCGGCATGCAAAAATTATCGGGCTTTTTGTGGTAAAATACACTATTTTTGGGGCAAACACGACTAGACTCTGCAGTGTGAAAACACAGAAATTTTGTCTATTTTGGAGAATTTTTAATTGAGAAGACTGTCTGACTGTTGCCCTTTCCAAACAAAGCCTTGGGGGACATGTCCCCCCGTCCATTGGTTCTGCTGCCATATGCATTTTGAACCCATTCCATATTTTCCTTCATTTAAAATTTCATGTTTAAAGGGACTATGGAAATATCTTTTCAATAATTTTTAATTTTTTTTTTACAGCAAAGACTGTCAACAGTAGTGATAAATTATTTTGCATCTAATCTTATCAAAGCCGCCTGCTCTTGAGTAATTTGAAAGAGCCAAACCTGCATTTTTGAAAGTGAGTGGGCTCTAACAACTAGTCTGTACTTGTATTTTTGCTTAAGCTCAGGAGACATGGAGTATCAATAATGAGAAAGAATTAATCAATTTTTTTTGGTTGACCGGAAATGACAAAATATCTTTCGAAGTCGCCCATTTTTTTATTGATATCTACTCGAACTCTTAGCATGGTCGGACGTAGCTACCACCGTTAACCAACCAACAGCAAATCAATAGCAAAAAGCTACTCAAAGATGTAGTACCAGCAACTGCACTCTAAACGGAAAACTAACGTAACTGAACTGCCATGGTAAAGTGGAGTGAATGGTATCTATCTGCCCTCTTACAATACATAGGAAATACGGTAGAACTATTCCAAACCCCTTACCTACGGGGTTTTACGGTACCAAATTATTTATCATTATTTTTGATAGCTTTTGTTGCATGATAAGAATTTAAAATGACTAAACTAGCTTTTCGAATTTTTTTAGCTCCCTGTAAACATGACATTCAATCTGACAAACCATTTTCAAGGACAATATAAAATGGGTTCATGGTACATAAGAACAATTGGTGACAGAGCAAGGCAGAGCATATGTCAATGTTACTTAATGCCAACATGTCATGTCAGTGCAAAATTTGAAATTCTGACTGAAATTTTCTCAAATTCCGTGCACGATCAAACATTCAAGTATTATTATACATAGTATTATAGTGTTTGCCCCCAAATGGCGCATTTTCCAGCCGAAAATTTTTTCCCCAAAGTTTCAATACACAAATATATTTTTTATGCCCCCTTCGAGATTTTACAGCTTTCGCCACCACTAATAAGAGCATAATTTCAAACTAGTGTAATTTCTTCAGGATTAAGGCTATTTTGTGTATGACACTTAAAGATAAAGAGCATTCTGAAATGTGGGACTGAACGAAGTTGTAATTACAGTGAAACATGAAAAACTAAGGTAGGTAGATTTAAAATATTTTCATTTCAGGAAAGTCAAAGCTCTAATATTCAGCTTGATAAATTTTTTTCCTAAATAAAGCAAGCATATGCTGACACAAATGTATGTATAGGGGAAAATACACGGGTGCAAATATACTAAGGTGCACATTTACAGGGTGTATTTGTACGGCGTACAAATAAATGTGGGGTCAAATGGTCAGGTAATGGGTGCAAGTGTACAAAGTATGAATACACATAGGTGCAGATAATGGGTCGAAAAATAAGGGTGCAAATGTACAAAGGTTTAAATCTGTGCCCATCATAGAATATCAAAGTTAAAACTGGTAGAATATTTTCATCTTAACCAGATGACTGCACTGCTGCAAGCCGTTCGCATTGCCCCTTGGTTTGGGATGAGTTGCTTTAAACATGAGAAATTTTGATTATATTCAGAAATATGTTACCGAACTTCATAAGACTTCATAAGAAAAAATATTGGCATCTATATGTCTTGTTACTTTTTTTACAACATATCATTAACGAATGTTGTAGACCAGGGGTCGGTCAATCTTGATATGGATGTCACAAGTGACAATTTTTATAGCACACCAAGTGGTTCGTCATAGGGAAGAACTCATGTTTGACTGAAAGTGTTCAAATATGGGCCCAATACTTTATAGTTAAGCAAGAAAACACGGATACAAACAAGGATAAAGATCTCGTTAAATAGTGACTCTGTAAATGCATTCAATCTTGAAAAATTAATTTAATAGATTTATTTGTCTTCTAATAATTTTGTATCTGACCGTTGACTGCCCAAAACCAAGCACGCAAAAATGAAAAATGTTTGGCATGCAAAGTCTTTATTATTTTGACAATGTTCATTTTTGTATAGGATTTGGAATAGTAATAGAAATATTATTTGTTATTAACAGTGATCTCTTGGTAACAAATACACAACAGACAGGATGGGAGACGAAAAGCAGAATTTGTTTCAATGTCTAAAAACTATTATATCTCATTGTGTCGAAGGAAAAGGAGAACTTATTAAAGATATTGCTGTATCATTGCATGATAATGAGGCAATATCAAAAAGTGAGATTTGGATGGAACGTACCTTGTTGAAATACTCAGCTAGATCATATTCAGATAAAAACTTTGGGTTTTTGATAATTCACACCATATCACAAATTTTATGTTGCAGCTTTTTGGTTTTTCTGAGCTATTACTTTATACATAGGGTTGTGTGGATTCAACAAACCTTTTCTGCTGTGCAGATTTTACATTCAGGCAATATCACAAATATTATGTTGTAGCTTTTTGCTACTACTGACCTATTACTTTATACATCGGGTTGGGTGGATTCAACGAACTTTTTCTGACATGCAGATTTCATATGTTAATTTTAATTTACCGGTATTGATGCAATATTGATAGTGTGTTTCAGCATGATTTGTGAATGCTTTCTTTTGAAAAGGTTATGGAAATATTTTGTATGTTATTAACCGTGAACAGATTTGTTATTTATCTCATTGAAATTATCTGTTTGGCTAGTTTTCATGCTATCTATTCATACTATTTTCAGCACAAAGAAAGAAAATTTTCACCAGTGTCAAAGAAGGCTTTTTGTCTGAAGCAGCTGATTTGCTAATGGAATGTGCACGTCGACATGACGCATGTTGGGATGGGAACCTAATTGCTGCGTTTACAGACAAAGGTACGGGCAATTGCCACTTATTGTACCCCACAAACTCAAATATTTTTCTTCACATATTCCAAGTAAAAGTTTTAAAATAAGTCATTTTTTCAGCTATATATCTTTCTAGATTTTCCTGGGGATTCATATATGGGCAGTTTGCTGATACATATATTAACAGAAGAAACACTTTCGGAAACAATATCGTTTCTTATTCAATCATGGGAACATTTGGTATTAATGAAGACAAATTGTTTTCAACTTGTAAAGTTAGCGTGGCCATCGGAGGAGTGAGTGTTCATTCAAATGTATTTTTTGAATAATGTGCCAATGAAAGCTCAAATTTTATTTATAAATAATATTATTCAAAATGCTGTATATATGATAATTTTTTAATCCTTCAGATGATCCAATATCGACAGACTGACAGGGAGTAAGCTGCACACATGCTTGCTTTTTGTACATCAAGTTTTTAATATTCTAATCATCTGAACGTCTCTGGGTAGCCAGTCCTTGTTGAAATCAATTTAATGAACTTGCTTGGATTGATACGCATAAGTTTGTGTATTTCCATATTGATAATCCACAAGGATATTGTGCTGTCTCTCTATAGTCATCACTGTCTAAGCACTTTCAGAAGATAAAATCTATTGTAGCCACATATAATAATATTCTTTGTGCTGCAGAATATTGGAAAAAGTGTGAAATTTGGTTAAATTTTTTTAAACAACATTTCTTACAATATTTGCCTACTCAAAGTCAGCATCTGATACTAATGATGTATCACTAAATGACTTTTTGACCAAAAAGTACTTATATGCTTGCAGTATTTTTAACTGATTCCATGTTTTCACAATTTCGATAATAAATTCTCCACTCAAAACATCCTTCCGGAAGGTAAATTTACTCAACATGGCCACCTTGTAGCAGCCCATGCTGTTTCAAGCACAGTACTGTACATATTTTTTTTGTCTGTTATCGTATGTACCATCAACTGTAAAGAGCATATCTAATGGAAAATAAGTAATTTGAGGATTATGAGGGACAAATGGAGTTAGCTCCTGCGGTCTGGAGTGCGAGAGCATCTGTGTGCCATGATTGATAACAATCGGGATGACTATCCTTTTTTCTGCTGCTATCTTGCCCAAGTTTTGGCTGTATTGATGTGTTTGGTGCAGTTGATGATACTGCACATATACCTGGTTTAATCTATTTCTGCAATTATTTTGTAAATAGGTCTCTGTGTTTTCTGTATTCTTTTTTGTCTATTGTAAACGACGTGTAAATATTTGTATTTTTCTGTTTTTTTATATGATATTTTATTTTATAATTAGAGGTGTTCACTATTGATAGGGGTTATACGTCGCACCCTCAAAATTTGGGCCAGCAAGGTCTTGTGAGTATAGCCTGTCTCAATATATCCAAATTTAATTTTGCCTTATATATAATACTGTTCTATCCTGAGACGAATAAATATATATACATACACACTAGAGTGATTCACCGTAAATGGGTGAAAAGTTGAATTCCTCAGAAAAACTCATAATGATCTATTTTCTGTTCTCTTTCATCCTTAAACGCACCTGGTAAAATTTAGAAGTTCTAATCCAATTTTTTAATTACCCACAAATTTTATCGTTTCCCCCTCCCCCAAAAATCATGCTGTAGTGTTGAAACGAAATGTTGAAATTGAATTATTATCATATAAATAAATTTGGCAACCAAAAATTATGCATTAATGAATTATCGCTTACGGTATGTTACTTATTTACCAGTTCAACATATCGAGTGTTCGAGAATTCAAAACCTGCAAATAAAAATAACTGATTATTGAGAGATTTTGCTTTACTGTATCGCATTTTGGATGTGGAAAATATCGGTAGCTTCCTTTTCAGAGTAATATTGTAACATCTATTCAAATGATAGGAATATCATGATTGTAAATCTTCATTCCGTTATTTTCCACTTCTGCTGATTATCACATAAATGTTCCTCCCATCTTTATTTTTTTTCATTTCTCTTCTGTTCTGATAAGCAAGTTTTAGCAAAAATTGATGGCACACACTGCTTGTCTGTCTCTTTGAAAAAATTTTAATTTTTAAATTGGTATTAAATCTTTAGTCCAGTGGCGCATCCTGGGAAGAGGCTCCTGGGGCACATGCTCTTCCCCATTATTTTTTCAAAAATAGTTCCTGAAACAATGGTAAATGAAGCCTTTCAGTCGAGAATATTTCAAAATTCATTCTTGCTACCTACTCTGTGGTGAGCAAATATTTTTCTATCAACATTCTAACAATCTATGGAATTTTCTTGATATTTCACTCTCAAAAATTGGGAAGTTTGAAAAAAATCAAAAATGTTTGTGTGCGCTTTCAGTATGCAATAATAAAACGACAATTTATATATATTTATTTATATATGTAGTATGCGCTGTGCATAGGATATTTGCATACTTTTTGCCTTATCCATAGTTATCTTTCCTTCCCAATACGCTCGCTTTTGCAATATGTTCTGGAAGGGAAATTCAGAAAATTGAGTTCATATTGATATCGACATTTGACACATGCACGCTCACCAAACGACAAAAATAGTGTAAAATGTGTGGGACCTTTAATAAAACTTTATGTTATTCACTCATATTTGGCTCAAAATGTTCTATCATGAAGGAGAACGTAATTTCAACTGATAAAATGTTTTTCGAAGCTTTTTGATTTTGTGAACCACTCTAATACACATACATATGAAAGCATCAGTAATTCTAGATATTAAGCATAAGTGAATATCAGAACTTATAACATTAAGAGACTTTCCCAACAATGTTTCAATCACTTTATCGTAGGTAAACTTTGTCGAAATGCTATATAGATTATAGCAACTTTTATTTTACATCTGCACAAAGTTCCTAAAGTTGATTAGGCAATATATCTATAATCAAATACTATACAGGAATGTCTATATCTACTTCATAATCAGCATAACGTGACAGATGATTGGTGAAAAACAATGATAAAACTAACCAGGGAGGTCAGGAAAGCGAATAAAACACATGTACACATACATTCCTAAAAGTTTCTCAACTTCCATAAATTCATTGTTCTGTAAACTTTGTTTTGTACAAAAACCCAATTTTCTTTACTAGCATAATGCTGTTCTATATCCAAACTCAAAAATAAATTTTATTTTATTTATTGAAACTTTCATCTCACCAATATATTTCATAGTGCTCTGCTTCAAAGGTCCTGATAAAGGAATCTGTATTTCATTTTTATTCAAAAGGGTTTCTGAGACTTTTCACAAATATTAAATTTGTTTAATGTTTCACGAAGAGATATATATATATAGTTATTGTTGCATAGTCCTCGAAATCTTTATTTTTCTTCATTATTACTAGTGATAGTTATGTTTTGGATTTGATGTGATGCTACATCCTAAAGTTTCAGCAATAAATGGTTTACTTGACTGTTGAAATGTATTTAGAACTTCTATTCTTGATGCTGACTGGCCTTTAAAGTTAATTCTGAAATGCCAAGTAGAATTTGACAAGGAGAAAGTGAAGGATTTTGTGGGTAATTTGAAATCACTGATGCGTGAGGAAGGAATTCCCGAGCTATCTTCTCAGGTTGAATATTAATTGGTTTACTATACCCAATCTATTTAATCTAGTTCCATTATTGGTCAAGTTACATTGTGTATTCTTGACGTTCATTGGAAAATTATAAAATTTATCCCTTATGTCGTTTGAATAAACTGGGTGTGTAAAGGGATTTATTTCTATACAACATGTGAGTATTTCTGAAATAAATTCTGACAGTGTTTTCCTTGAAAATGCTTATATTTCACTGTGCCAATTGTTAAAGACTAACAAATTCAGTTCATTGGAAAGCATCAAGTATGTTCTAAATGATGGTAGAAAGAAATTAACAGCACATTTCTAACTCTTGTTGGCTCAAGGTTAGCCATTGAAGACTTTCGTAGATGCCCTTGCACGAGCACAGATGAGAGTAATATACGGAACTCTAATTTGACAAAAATTTGTTTGAAAAATAGTATATCTGTACTATTTTATCATATTGCATTTGCAGTATAAAAAACTAACATTTTATTTCTGCAGCACAAGAGCAGAAAGACAGGTTCTAACAAGACAGCAATTAAACATACAGGATCAGGTGAGGGTAAGCATGCTTTGTAGTTTCTCTAATATATTCGGGAGTTTTGCTACAGAATCCCAAACAGCAAAATCATGACAAAACATACTTTGTTAGTATGAGGTCGCTGTCACCCAGATGCAGTCCATCTGTGACACATGATTGGGATAGGATCTCTTTAAAATCTGTCTCTAAATTTCCACTCGGTGTGTGATACAAACAACTTTCTAGAAAGTTAACCGAGATCACCATCTTCGAGCTTCTAATAATCTATGTTTGAAAGGAGATTTTTTGGCATGGCAAATGAAATAATCTATATAGAGTCGTACTAATTGAACGAGATATTTTTAACTTCCCGATAATGATCTTTTTCTGCTGATTTGTCTTAAATTGTTTTCTTTGTGTTTATAATTAAACCGTTCTAATTTGTAAATATTTTTCAAAAATGAACATAAGTTCTTGATTATCTCAAAAGGTCAACAAAATTGTGTGTTGTGTGAAAGTACTTGATGATATTGTTTTTAGATTCGAACAGTACTTCCAACAAAGAAGAAATGCCATCTAAGAGACAAAAATATGGTATGTTGTACATAGTCATAATTTATGTATATCATATATCATGATGTCACTTCAAAATAATTTAATTTAAGAATAACTGAGAAACAAAATCACTTTTAATCAAAATTCTTGAAAACACAGACTACAGTAATTCAGACCGATAGAATGTCAGTTATTCTGCAACTTAGACACTCAAAGGAAATTAGTCTCATCAGAAGAAAATTGACCGAACAGATAATATTATATCTTAAATCACTCACTAACGAGTAAAACAGCTAAATATGGAAGGTTTTGATTCTTCAACACTGCTATAAAATAACTCTGGAGTAATCCACTGATCGCTCATACGTATATGTTTAGAACCTTGTAAAGGGGGGGTTCAAGATTTTTAAAATTTTCATTATTCAATTATGATATCATTATGTGCGCCCAGGGTTAAATTTGTTCCTCAAAACTAGCATTTTAACAGTATCGTACGGTAAAACTGCAAGGAATTTGTATACAGATCTGAAATTAGCTAAAAACTAAATGAAAGATGCACAAAAATCTTTTGATATTTTGTTTTATAAATAACACTTAAAACCTATTCATAGACATTTCCTATTTGCTTATAAGTGGCATACGGCCTTCTTCAGGGTAATTTACAGAAATGATTATATATTGTCAAATGTTTTTGAAGCTACTATTAATTTGTCAAAATATTTGTTTTGCATATTTCCTTTTGTTTGAACCTTAATGCCTTTACAGAGCGTTTTAATGTAAGATTTTTATTGGTGTGTCTGTAACCAAGTTTTTTTAAATAAAGCATTTAAATGCGTGAATTATGAATAATATAAATCAAATGATCGACAGTGGAATTCCTATTGTTATGGAAGACTTGCCTGGTTGATAATGAATACAGTGCGCTTTGTTATAACACAATTATATCGTCTAAACTAATCGAATCGTTACCTCCCAGTCCGTACCGAAGGCATTGAGGTAACATTTTCTTTTCTTTTATTGTATCATGTATTCTAGTAATAAATTCTTCTTCTCTCCATGTTCTTGCTACTTTTTATCTGAAGTACATTCTTACCAGACGAAAAGCTTCATGGTTTTTACTGATTGTCAGGCATGCAATTTGTGAGACAATGTTAGATTGTCCAATCATGACATAAGAATTACTACTAATTACTAGCTATGGAGTCCACTCAATTATAGTGGCCTTTTTGCTTAATAAAAAAAAAATTGGGTTCATGCGTTAGCTGACAGCTGATATTCCAATAACACTTCTGTTTGTGACTCATACTTGGCAGAATATGACTGCGTATTTTTTATTGAATATTTAGTGCCAAATTATTCAACTTTTTTAATTGGCATTTTTATTATGTTGTTAAGACGCAACGAACAACAATGATGATTCCGTCGAAGGCAACAAAGTACAGCACGGTGAGTTACTAGATTTTGTTTTCTTCAGGTTTTCGAGGATTTAAAGCAATCGAAATGGCTTCAAAGCCATTAAGACTGCTGTTATGTTTCATTATTTTCTAATACTAACTACCGTAACTAAAAAAGATTCTAATGTATTTGAAGTCAAATGTACCATCTTTGGTATGTTATTTTTTGATAGAGTGATTTTCTTTGAAAATGGGGTTATTAAACAAGATAACATTTTGCCTGTCAGGTCTGCTAGTTTTGTGTAGTATATGGAATGACAAATATTCAAAATGAATAAAGAAATATTTTTAGGTGATCTACATTCTGGGACCAAAGAAAAACCTATTTCGGAGGCTGCAGAACGATTACAAGACATCGACTTAACAGGTACCAATAATATCGCAGTCTTACAGGAATAATATTATTTTTATTTATTGATATCAGTAGTGTTATAAAATTGCCCCAACTCAAACTTATTTATCAACGAATTATTGTATTTGAGCTATAGCTAGTTGCTCTGTATAAGATGTTTGAATATTGTATCGAATAAACATGTGCACGAGGATTTCTTTCCCTTACTGTTTGTGTAGCAAAAATGGTCTCTATTTTGTCCAAAACGAACCCCCCTAAAACCAATATTGATCACTATTTCAGCTAAGTCTTTATGTTTAGGAATTAAATAGACTTCACATTAGATGTTGTTGAGGATGCTGAATCCAAGTCTGATCAAAATTTTTCTATCTTTCGAGGGGCTGAGATATAGTGGTTTCAAGAGACTCGGCCGAGCGGGAAATAATCCTAACTTTGAGTACAACTCCTTGCTCCTTATGGCATTTTTATATAAAAAGCAATAAAACACAAATCGTTACGGTTTTGGGGGTATAGTTGATATTTTTAAAGACAGGATATATATAGGAGAATCAACCCTGAACCACTGGCCACAGTTCTCCACAGCAACCATTTTTCTGCATTAAAAATTTCAAGTGTTAATTAAGAAAACTGAATTTTTTGAGTGTTCATAGTTCACCATTTTCCTCTAGTGTAAAGTGTTTAGATTCTAGAGTCTCTAGACTGACTGCTAAACCAGAAACATCTCGGTATTTAACCAATGAGTTAGTTCATTAGTAATAAGTATAAGTAAGCATCACAAAGAAAATTATGGGCGATTGAGTCACACCCTGATACATCCCATTGAGTCTGCTTTTTAGTTTTTGTCATTAAAAGTTAATGTTTAATGGATCTGATCACATTATAAATAAATAAAATGATAGAAGGTTGTGTCAGCCAATTCTAAATCAGATATGGTTGCAAATGCGTAATGTAATATCTGGAGCTGGACATTTCCGATACTTGAATCGAATCTAGTATCAAATACTTCACTAAATTAAACAAATATGGAACAAACAAAAAAAAACTTTTTTCAAACAGGTCAGTGGCTCGTGATGCCATCAAGCATTTGTCATTATGATTAAGACCCCTTCAATAAGTATGAAGTAGCAAAAAGCTTAGGCAATGAAAGAGACAAAGCACAACAAATTATTTTTTTGTTCATTCAAATTCACTCAGAAGTAGGGCTGAAAAGAAACCAACTAAATGAGCCAAATGGCCAATGCAGTCACTTATGTCAATGGTTTTCTGTATGTATGTAATTATGTAATCTTTAAAATATCTTGTCATTGAATATGATCACTAGATTACATTTAATTCAAAGTACTTTTTTTCAAGATTCTTCCAATAAAAAGGGGAAATACAAAGTTGTTGATGTTAAAAATGGTACAGGAGACATGGAAGTTGATGTAAATCAAAACATTGACAAACCCAAGGAAGGACCTACCGATGAAAATAAAGAAGAAAGTTCCAGTAGATCAGGTACTGTTACTGCAATCAAGGGAGGTAGTAAGATACGGTACGAAATTTTTATCGTACTTCGAACCAGCAAAATAATTTCGTACCAGACTTCGTTCATCTGCACCCCGCTAGGAAACGGCATAGATGTTAAATGAAATTATTATTTTGAATTCATTTGAGAAGAATATGGTGTAATTCAAATGTACGAAAAAGAGTACGGTAAGAGTACTTCGTACTGCACAGTACTGTACTATCAGCCCCGACTGCAATGAATGAACTTGAACAAAGAAAATAAATATTATTTTTTTTGTGGGCGCGATGGCCTAGTGGTTATACATGTTGGCAAAAGAATATATCTTTTCAGCAATTCTAACTCCGTGCGTCTATAAGTGGCCACCAGTACAGGGCCTTGGGCAAGGTGATCCACTCCAAGAGATGACTATAAAAAATATGCAGTAGCTTTTCATTACCAAGTGATTTTGTAATTTTTTTGCGGGCTTTGGTAGAAGTGAATTTTTATAATTAATTCACATGTCTGCGAAATGAAGGCATGATAAGAGTGACTATTATTGATTCATTGGTGTATCATTCCTTGTGACACTCCACTCATTCAGTAGGACTGTTAAATAAGTTTTTTTAAAGTAATGAGATGGAAGGCCATTCATGCAGGATAACAGAGTACTATGAAATAGCAGTATTGACGATTTTGAAACTTTTTATTCAGTTTGTTTGCTACCAGACACTGAAAAAAGATATCTAAATCATCTGGCAAGAGATATCTCATGAAATATTGCCCATATGTAAGATTTTCTTGCAAACCGCTGACATTCTGCTAGTCCAAATTTATGTTTTTCTGGTCAATTGGTCAGGTGACCAAGCGGCATACTTTATCATAACCCAGTCTGTTCCGCATATTAAAGAAAATGCCTAATACAAGTTTACTAAATATAATATTTAATATGTTTAGTCCAATTCATGATAACTTCTAGGTTTGCTTTATTCTTTACAAACAAATTTGGCTCATTTTTATGATTTTTTTCAAATCCAGTATTCAAAACATCAAAATTAAATATTATCGAGATATTAAAATAACAAGCTAATCGAATAAAGACGCTTCTTGGTATAGTTGAGTGACATTGTGCTTTAATTTGTACTAATCATGGCAGGTCCATCGAAAAATACTCGTCAAGCATCAAAGACAGAAAAGACAAAATCCAAAGATATTTTAAAAGAGAAAGATGAAGAAGAATTAAAAAGTCTTTATTCTGATGCTGATGCTGGAGGTGATTCTCTTTACTATCCTGTACTTTGTTTGTGAGGAACAGACATGTTTTGTGTATTTCTCACTAAACTATGTTCAGTAAATATATTTTATATAGTGAGTGTAACAGTTAACCGAACCCACTTCCATACTTATCTGTTATTCAAATTAAAAAACAACTTGTGATGTCTTCCATTTTTAATTAGTCTGATCAAGAATGACCAAAAACGATTATTCTATAGTAATTTTAAAATTTTAGAAAAATCTTTCTGAATATAAAACATCAAATATAATACATTCTAAATTCTGCTATGTCGTTGATGAAATACAGCATTTGAACTTTTCGAAGAAAAAATATGACTTGCAAAATATAGAAATTATTTGAGTTTAATCCACAGTCTTTGTGTTATCCATATCGAAATCAAGTTTCCTGTTGATATGTACCAATAAACATATCATATTTTTGTAAGCCCTAAATCTAAAGTAGTATTTCTTATCTAAAATCAAGAATATCAATTCGAATACTCATCGAATACTCATTTTGAACATCCTCGATTCCAATGTAATGTTCAAGTTGGTATTCCATTTTTAGTTAATATTCGTAGTTGGGTTTATTGTATTAGTTAGTTTTTTCAATGATAATAATATATCATACCAAATTATCCTGTCAGACTTGACTAACTGGCTCATCCACACTTCCATCAACGCATCGTTCATCTACCATATAATGTTGTCTTTTTAGAAATTGAATTTCGTGTCGTTCTAGCAGAAGGCAGTGTGATACCTGAATCATACTTTTTATGGATTTATACTAATTTGTATGGATCTTGGTCAGGAGTTAGAATGGAATGGAATGCAGCGTGAGTCGATTTGATATGATTGCCATATTTAGAAGACTTCATTTAAAATATCAAAAAAATCTGAAATAGAGTTGAGTTGTAATTGCTATAGGCTGTATGTAATTACATCAGATTTAGTTACGTAATTCCATAAAATGAACCTCAATAGCAGGCGTTGAAACTAGAAGGTAACAAAAATTTAAATCTAGTTTTATTCTGTCGCGTAAAATGTGAAGCGGCAGCAGCGCAAACGATTGAAAATGTTGACAAAAGCAATTTTTGAAACCACAATCTTTATAGCTCAATTATGTAAGTGTGCTGCATTGCGTAATTCTGCCACCATTGCATAATTCAGTTATAATGTGAATTCAGCCCAACTCTTGAAATCCCCAAATCTTTTTTCTTGTCTTATTAACATGAGCATTAGGGTGCATCAAAACACCAAGGTGGTCAATTCTTTTTCTACCCAGGCTTATTTTGTGGTGTTTCATAAACTTGGAACTCATGCAAAATTTCAAGTTGATAAATTATTGTTTGGGGGATCCACCTCAAATCTTGTCAGAATCAAAGAACTGGAAACACCTATTTAAAAATTTTATGAACGTAATTGAGTATGTCCTGAGGATCGACAACAATGTACTCATTGTTAAGTGTACATTGTAAAGCAACTGTTCGTTGCAAGACATAGATAAGAGAATGGGGTATCTTTTGGTTTGATCTGAAATACCAAATCTTCGGATCGGGATTTATTATAAATTATGATATTATATTATTATGAATAATATTATGAATAAATTATTTATAAATCAATGATTTATGAAAAATCATGCAAACAATTAGTTAGCAGATAAATAAGAAACGGGCAACATAACAACAACAGGTCATATGCATTGGCACGAAACCAAATGAATAAACAACAACCGTGGTTGGGCGCATGGGACCTAAATAAATTGTGCAGTAAAAGCGTGTTTTATTTTTGGTCCCTTAACAAAAACAAAAATAAAGAAAAACCGACAAATTAATACTAACAGTAATTACAGTTCTTTGTAATTTATATGCCTCAAATGGGCCCCACGTGGCAATGCGATTCATCAGCGGCACATGCACAGCTGGAACAAAGAGATTCCAATCTCACTATGCGTTTATTATGTGAAACCCCATTTATAATATTGCCAGCAGGGATTCAAAATTAGAGGAGGTAGCGAAGAACATTCAATAAATGAAGAGGTATTTTACTTTATGCTCTACTCAATATGGTCAGAGTTTTGCATTTTGTGATCTTTTTCCAAACACTTACCTAGATGTTGATAATTTTAAATCATTGGGTACAGTATTCCTTAGTTTTTGAGCCAATATACCTAATCAACGTGTAGCAACATCAACATTTTTACTCATAAATGGTACGAAATTATTTTGTGAATTTCTTCCCAGCTTCGTGGATTTTTTGAACAAACTATCAAAACAAGTCTGAAGATCACCAGTGAAAAATTTAAACATCATTGTCGTAATTCCCGATTCAATTAGGTCCTGCATTCAGGAATTTTAAGGTTCCCCATTTACATTTGTTTGTCACCACGGCCCCTAATTGCAATACAGTATTGGAAATGAATCATTGTTAGTGAATGAAAGAGTGTGATCAGTTGACTTATTGGTGAAATTAGCAGTTTTTGAGATCAAGCCCAAATTTTGTTTTGCTTTTCGCAAAACAACATTCATACATGATGTCCAGTTAAGAGTTTCTGTGAAAATCACGCAAAGGAAACTAATTTTGCTTTTGGAATTCAGAGTTAAATTCTTCGTCTTTTTTGAAAGTTCCGAATGAAAAAACATGTACTTACTATTTAGAAACAAAATGTGCTAGTTACCATGAACTAGTGAACGTTCAATAATTTTCGATTAACCATAGTTTCCATTTACTGTTTATCTTTGTGAGAAATAAAGAGATTACAGTCTGCAAACATTATTGACTTACCATAATCTAAACAATTGGGAAATTCGTACTGGTTATTAAATTATAAATGGACTATGAACGTAAAACCTGTTGTTATAGACTACATGACTGCATGTACAGGGCTGCATTATATTGAAATACCACCAACAGTAATTTACTTCTGTGAAGTATTCAAGTAAAATTGTGATAGCCCCACAACGTTTGCTCTTCGTGTTGATTTCAATTGTTTCCAAAAATAGCTGCATCAGGATATACTTTTTAGTTGGAATAACGAATTGAGCATAATGTTCAAAGTTGCTTGCTGAAGTTAAAATTGGAGAAATGCTTAACAGTATACCTTTGACACCATTAGATCCTGTTAGTTTAACCTTGCTAATTGATTATGTTATGTATCACGACATCCTGGAATTAGTTCACCTTCAATTGCCGGATCGAATCGTTCTCCTAATAAAGATGAAGTTTGTGGATTATCTTACTCGTACAAGTAATGATGCTATGTGAAAGGTCGCAAACAAAATTTCCCAAGACGTGATCATGGAATTTGCAAGGTGTAGGTAGTGAGCATCCGGGGAAGTATATTTGAAATGTACAAAAATGTTTTTGAGCAACAATGTCAGCATTTCTGTCAATTTCTATGGAATAAACTTCTAATTATATCATGATTTTGTTGCGCAATGCAGAAATTTATCAAAGATCTAAACATCCTTATATCTAATTGATCAAAGAAAGAAACATACTTAAATCAAATTTCCGGATTTACCAAGGTCATTTTGATCAACATTAAACTTAATTGAAGACAAATCAAATGTAATTGTCATCATGATTTTGCTGTTCAACGCACATTTTTTAAAAGATCGCTAAGGCAACTTAAAATTAGTGAGAGTTCTAGATTAAAATGAAGACATACATTGCTTTAAGTCAGTGCTGTGCCATTATTAGCCAAATGTGAGTTTAATCAAGGATAATTTTTACCGTATGACTTCGAAATTTTCTAAGCTGATAATATGCATGAATTGGCATATTTTGGCGCTAGGTAGAAAATGTAATATACATTTTTTAAAAATAGTGGGATTTTTGATGCACCCTAATGGCCAACGAGCGTATGTACTATTTTTTTCAAAATCGACACCACATACTGAGGAAATGTTATTTTTTAATTTAACTAGCGTTTGCACAAGCACTTTCGGTAAGTTTCATTCAGAAATTCGAAATCAACAGTATCTAAAGTTGATATTTTTTTAAATTAAATGTATATTTTGATGATGTATTCGGTTATTTTCAGGAAATATCGGCGTTTGTCTTTTAGAGACCTTTTCATCCAAATATTTCTGTTCTGAATTTGAATGAATAAGAAATTTTGGTCACTTCCAATGATAACGTACAGTATATATTTCCTGTTCAAGTAGTTATTCATTCCTGACGAACTTTGAGGGATACTGAGAGGAGTTATCTTTTCGATGATTACTTTGATACCCCTTACAGCTGGGCGGCATTAGGTATTGTGTCGCTCTAAAGAGCCACAAGAGGTGCGAAAAAATTATGAGCATACCTCTATCTGTAGGCGGTATGTCACAAAATACCGGTATCAAAATTCAATACTGATGTTTATCATCATACCAATATGCCGCCCAGCTCTAATATTCCAAATTTGTGTAAACTGATGAAGAACACCTTACCGACACTTATTATCTTCATTTTGTTTTAGGAGAAAATATTTTTTTCGAAAGCTGCCATTCTTGTCGAACAGAAAATATGCTGAGTACAAATATGCTTTGATTTCACCAAAGTTTGACACTATTTACTGGGAACAGTTTATGCATGTCGGTACAGTGACTTCTAATCGTGTGATAAATGGTTAGTATCGAAAGTAGCTTCTCCACTCTAGACATCAGCCTGCTCACATGAGAAAATTGTTTAACCACTAACTGATTACTGGTAATGTCATTCACATGTCTCGATTCACCCATTATTAATATTTTGTATTCCAATTTCTCTAGATATTTCTGCTCGAATACTTTATCATGATGTTGCTTCTTTTACTGCTGATTATCGTTATAAGTCTTGGATACGGTTCAGCGAGGAAGCTATAATACAACATTTACCTGGTGCGAAATTATTGATATTACAATGCGAACCTGATCGAGAAAGATTATGTTCTTATGGAAAAGAAGTTTTTGCTTGGATGCACTCAATTAAGAATGCTTGGCGAATCACTAATACATATGGTTCTCTCAGAATATCTTTTCAGGTTTGTTGAATTCAAACTAAACTGTGAAAAAAACATTCACTGTTTGGACAGATCATATGTTTACCTGATAGTGTTTATTTAATATTTATGGATTCTGCCTTTCTAAATCTCATTTTATAAGCATTTAAATTCTTTTGGATTACCCATATTTTATTTGTAGGTTTATTTTAAGATTTTAGTCAATTTGTTCTAAGTTTGTTTGTTTACTAGTCAGTTTCCATTCATATTAAGTATTAAGGACAACCTACTCTATCGGTGTCCTTTAATAAAGATATCAATCTTGAAGGTCTTGTTAAGGATTTTTGAGAGTGAGATACTGATGCAAATTAGAAAAAATTTCACTTAACAGATGGACTAGTAGTATTTTTATTATATCTCAGCTCTTAAACAAACTCAATAAACTTTAGAAACGTGCTAAACCTTACCCAAATTTTCAATATTAAAGCAATTGAATGACAATAACAATTGCCAACCCGTCTAAGCCATCAAGTCTGGCAATTCGATTTACCTTGAAAGGTATGGCATATTTTAGCATATGACAAAAGTCAAAAAAATTTTTTGTGCCTATGGGGATCGGTGGTCAGAAAGAGTTGAAAGAAAAGAAAGATTGTAAAAAACCTGTTCATTTTGTGTTGCTTATGGCTGAAGGGAGTTTCATTTTTATGTTTGTTTGCTCAGTTGGTTCTTCCTGTTATTAGGGTCATGATTTGTTGTTGTTTTTAAACAGCCAATTACGGAAGAAATAGTCAAGTGGTTGTGGAAAAATTCTCTTTTGTTAAAAAATAACAACCGATATGATACTATGAGAGTCATTTTATCAACCTTGGCATTGGCGATGGCATTGCATCATGAAAATAAGACGGTGCACAATGATCAATTACTCGCTCTAATATTTGAGTTGTTGAGTATACACAAGCTGTCAGAAGATGATCAGAAATTACTTTACCGAGAGATTGTTGCCGAGTGTGAAACGTATGATAAAAGGTATGTATATTTTTGTTAATGATTGAATAATGCCCTTAATCTATCCTTAATCTTGTTTTTATCTGGACATTGGGAAATTGGTGAGTGGGTACACGCCAATGCACACAATACATTGTTCTACTACGTTTTGGCACTGCATTACATAATGTTTCCTAGCATTGTTGTTTTTCGTTGACTCAGTTCATCTGTAGGGATGGTGCGGCCTAAGTGCAAAAAATGCTTATTTTTAGTCATGGGAGAATGATTAGTACTTTATCACATTATTTAAAATTAATAAATATAATAATAATAAAATAAAACATTTTTAAAATATAATCGCACTTTAGTAAGTATGATATGATAAATAAAGTGCTGCTCATAAATGGCGTAATTCAATTTATTTATTATTGTATTTCACGATGCATGGTACTTTCAGATATCTTCCGATTATCCAAGCTTCCATCATTTCCTTGTTTCAAAGACTCCATGACATTCCAGTATTTCAGTTTATTCTGGCTGTTCCTTTGTATTGGCTAGTGGCTGATAGTGGTAAAATTGATAAAAGTTTGAAGAAAGGTAATATTGGTCAGGGACAACTTCTACATAAAAGAAGTGGACTGCCAGCTGCAAATAATCTATCTTGGTCAAGTGTAAAGCAGATATGTTCTCGGGAATCATTACAAAGGTATATTCAGCTTTCACATTCTAAGCTTTGCAAAAACTTAGCTTTCTTTCCTCACATTGTAAAACTTTCACAAAAAGCAATTTGATGATTTTCAAGGTTTCTTGGTTGGATATAGTGTGAAATATAATATTTTTAGTAAAATTTTCTCTGGATAGGAGCTATTTAGGTAGCAGAGCAGAGTTTACTAATGTGTGATTTAAACCCTAATATTAAGAAGATTACAAATAACACGAAATCTAAACCAGGACTGAGGATCAACCTATTCAAATCTTGTGATGGTATGGTTTCTATTACTGTCTTAGTTCTGTACAAAAGCATAATTATTTTCGATACTTTGCATAAGGAATCGTTTTATCGTTTTTATTTTAAATTGCCTTTTAGGGGATTTTTGAAGCTCTCTAAAGATATTCATGAAATATATCAAGTACATCCATGGATTGTCGGTACTTATCATTACATGTTGAAGGAACAAATTATTATTGAATTAATTTCGACAAGAGATGTAAATATGATTGGTGATAAATTTGCTTTGGATTCTGTTTTCTTCCATCTGATGAATGCTTGTAAACCATCAAAATACACAGGAGAAATAGTGAGTTTTTTTCACTTATTGCAGAAAACTTGATAGAAAATTAGATTGAACAGAAGTATAACAATCTCTTTCCGCACAATTATACTACCGTATATGTTTGTAAGCTTTCATTGGGCTGTAGACTGACTTTTTCTGATAAAATGAAATAATACTTAACTTATGAACAGCACATAATGATTATTATTAAGTCGTATATCATTTCCACAGAAAAAAAAATATGCCCTAGAGTTGGGTCGTGAATGCCATGTGGCATTCCATATGGGGCATGGTTGAGCGAACCATGACAGATAAGACACACAGATCACCTCCATTATCAGTGAATGCAAACTCTTCTTCCCGTTCTGTTTTAAAAGTTCTATTCTCCCCTTCATACTTTCTCTTTTTGCAATTTTTTCTCAACGACATTTCTTGACTAAACTCTTTTTGCAATTATTAATATAATAACCGTAACTAAGACTTGAAACTAGGTCCGCCCTGAAGTAGCCAATGCTAATTCATCAAAGAGCCGCAATCAAAGTCTCTAAAGAGCCGCAGTTTGGCCACCCTTGCCATATGCCTTACGGAATTACGTCGAATTTAATTTCTTGTGCAATGAAATGTGTAATTTCTTTAAATAATAACAGTTCTGGTTTCTGAATTTTTTTGTGTGATACGTTCTTAAATGATATATGTTTGCATCCAAGGTACATGCTCTATTACGGTACTATTTTGGGCACTTTAAAAGTGTATCATCGAAACCAGAAGTTAACATACGGTAATAGTTTAAATCGAATTTCAATTTTTAAAATCGATGGAACAATAATATTTATAGCTCAGCAGCGTCATTGACACGTGGCACACTGCGTTTTACACTTTCATATAGAGCAGGAATGGGAGTATTAAAAAAAGCAATTTTGCCATGGAAGTTCGCAGCGTCAATCGAAGGTCGATAACATATTTTGCTGTCCAGCTCATGGAATTTATGGACATAATGTCTTTCGTAATGCAGATGGAAACACTGCCTATCAGCTTTTTCTATCGTACTCTGCCTTGTGGGTACTTGTTTTTTTTAAGACACTGGCTCAATTGTCTTGCCTTTCATTTCATTATAATTAGTATAGTGATGGCATTTTAAATGACTCGACATACACGCTGTCGTACCACCTTCAGTTGATAAAAGCACGCCGCCCAATCTCAATCCCCTGGCGACTTTGCACGGAAGTGCTAAATGGGTGCCGATCCTCGCCTTTATTCCAATCCTACTAAAACAGTAAGACTGGACTTGACCGCAAGCGCTGCACGAGGTCGCCATTTTTGCTCTTTACGACATGAGTGCAATGCGATTCACTTTTGATGACTTGTTTGTGTCATAAAGATTTACACACTCTCTGGCGTAACAGTTTAGACTCTGGCAAATACTGGCGGTCTTAGGTTTCTTTTAACGTTTATGAATCACACACGCGGCGGCGACAAAACGACTGAATGAAGAAGCAATTTAAAAAACTGCCTCGATAAAGCGTAATTACGTACGTGTGCCGCATTACGTAATTCCGTCGCCATCGCGTAATAACGTCATTTCAGCCGAACTCTACTATGCCCTAATGAAAGCTTGTGAATATACTTGTTATTTTGTGAAAATAATCTATCTATCATCTTGCCCTTTATACTGTCCATCTATCCTCGCGGCTATGGAATCCTTGTGCAAATGGAAGAAGATTTTTACAGTTCCCTGTATCAATTTCAAACCCATTAATAATATTCTTGGCTCAAATGAAAAAATATTGACGTAACATTTAAGTTTTTTTCAATTGCTTAGCGTATAAAAATGTTGTATTTATTTAATTAGAATTTTCAAATAATCTTAGGATAGACATTAGTAGTTTTTTTACAATATGTTAATATTAGTCTGAAATTATATTTTATAGATGTGCCATAAATGGAATGTATTTTGACACGATACATCAGTGACCACCTGTTCCTAATAATATTCCATACTATGGCGTTGCTAGCGTTTAAAAATATAAAAATGTCTGCAATAAACATATTGTTTTCTGTTTTCCCTTACTCAGGAATTGTCAGATGTATCAAACTTGAGTGAGTTTTTCATTTGTACATTTCAAATCTTGATGGAAGAAGCAAAAACCATTGACGATGAAGTTTCTGAGGAGAAGTAACGCTTATGTGTTTTTATTAAAGTTTATTAAAGTTTTTTGCCAGATTGTTCTAGAATTCTAAAATTTTTGCTATTGAATTAATTGAACTTTTTTATCATAGCCCTTGAGTGATAATTTGGTTATTCTTCAATAATTCAAAATTCAATAATACTTTTATTATCACATACATTATTCTGAATATTGTTTGTTGTTCTATATATAGTGATAAGTATGCTGACTAGAAAATTGTCTTTTGTGAAGTATGAGTCGCTGATAGATAGTACTGCCGAAGCGCAGTCCATCGGTGACTCATCCTCAACAATTCAAAATATCTCATCGGATAAGAATTTTTTGTTTCCTTTCTAGTGACCATGGCCGATTGAGAATTGGATTGCCTTTGAACATATTGAGCATTTTTTCCGTTTTTCTCAAAGATGAGGCTCAAAATACATATGATTTTAAACAAACTGAAAAAAGAAATGGTGATATTTTATGGTGTCTTCATATGATTTGTAGTGCAGCTGACCTGATGGAGACACTTAATATAAAGAATACTGAAAAGGTAGTGCAGTACTGATATTCTTAAATTTTTATTTCAAGAAGTATATCTCTTGAATAAGTTTTAGCATATTTAAACTATATCTAGGGCTGTGGAGTCGAAGTCAAGGAATCTGTGAAATTCTCCCCACTTTGACTCCTATGATAATAATTTGCTTCCATATGAATAAGATGCCATTACCCCCACACACATGATACCACTCCAATGATTATTTATGTCACGCCGTCACAGTCTGTTTACAGGCTTTCTTGAATTTTTCAATTACATCTGCTTTAACCGTTATACTTTTCATTCTTTCTGTGGAACATAAAATAGATATTGTGCAACAGTGGAGTCTGAGTTTCACAAACTCGGGAGTCTGAGTCGATTGTTTTGATACCGACTCCATGGCCCTGATTATAGTGCCGCATTGTCATGAGAATTCTCAAAAATTTTAAAAAACATCTTTTAATAACTTTTAAGACAAAGAAAGAGCCGGATGAAAATAATTCAATAATTTTACTGCACTCCAAGTGTAAAATATCTTGAACAAAACGGAACAGCTATAACAGAGTGCGTTGAGTGGTATCTGCCCTATGATTTCACTACGTTTTTTAATGTTTCGCTGTAGTATTACACACACAAAATGTGTTCATTTATTGAAAATATGTATACCTAAAACAAGTAGCCAAAATCTCGTCTTCTTTTGGGTTTTCAAATGTCTGTGTCATTTTCTAATAATCATAAAAGGTTTAAAAATCATCAACAAGGCTATGCTAATTTTGTAGCCTTTCATTCAATTTTACCTGTGTTATACCCTCTAACCAAACATTTCCTTCTGCGACTGACAGATCTTCAAATCAAATTTTGTTTTAGGTTCAGTAACTTTCTTCTGACGGGAGCGTTTTTGGTGTTATTTGAATTTATATATAAATTCAACAGTAAATATCATATTTTTATTGATGATTCATAATGATGTATTTACAGGCTACAACTGATAAGTTTAATAAAGGTTCTGCGCTTCTGCATGATATCATCACTTCAATAGCAAAAAGAATCCACAAAAGCAGGATTAATGAAGAACAATTAAAGGTAGAATAGTTTTCGTTATTGTTTCATCAGTTTAAATTAGTATACAGGAAGAATTTTCATATGCAGGATTGGACAATATTCTCTGTAAATAACTATCCCCCACCCAGTTAGTTTGTTATGTAGTAGATATTGTTATGAGGGAGAGTGGCTGGGAAACTCTCGAGTGCAGCATTTTTTCACGTGTAATTCATTCTAGGAAAGGTTGAAGTACCACCAATACCACTTGTTACTGCTTCTTTCAGTAAGATGCTCATTTACGATACTTGAGCAAGTGAATGACTGTTAAAATTTTCTAAACCAGCGTCCTGATTGATTCATATTTTGGCTTTGTTCTTCCTCATGATAAAATGGCATCTAATTCTTTTTCTCAATTAAATATAAAGTAAGGCCGATAGCAGATCTTTCAATAACTTTTTATTTGAAGATAGTATGTCCATTCTTTTCCTGTAGGCTTTGGAGTAGTCCTAACATATTTTCTGCATGTCTTAAGAGGCGACTAAAAGGAAGCAGAAAAGTGGTCTTGCAAACTTCTTGAAAAAATCAATATTTTCTATCATCAGACAAAAATGATCGCAGCCTGCATTGTAGCCATAAATCACCCTTATATGACATGAAAGCGAGTATCTAGTTCTGAAATTTTCTTTTGTCTAGCATGCACCACTGAGTGACTGCACATTTTTTTGTATCTCTCTGGTGTCCATTTATGTTTGATTCTTGCAAAATCCCAATACTTCTCCCCAAACCTATTTTGTTAAGTATGAAAAATCATCATCTTCATGCGACTTTTGTCGCTTTTTTATAATCTTTAGTACTGGAATGGATTGGTAACAATCAAATGGCAAAATCAAGAATTTCAAGACAAGTGGAGAAATGAAATGAAACGTGAAATGAAACAGAAAATTTCAAACGTATGATTGTTTCAATATTACTTATTTGCGACACTGCCGTGATTAGTGAAAATTGTGAAGTTATTTTTTCTATTAGTAAATGTTAAATTTTTTTCGATGTAAAAAATATTATTTTGAAATGTCAGATAGTCATAAAACTGTATAAAAGTACTGTTATGAAATATGCTATGTCTTTTTGTGGTCAGAAGAAAGTGACCAATATCTTATCCCCTTTCTAGATCTAGTTATAGGATTACATACATATGTCTTACCATTTCTAACATTTTTCAGTCTTGGAGAGACGAGGATGACGAGTTTTTGAATTTTTATGCTGTAACTTTGGAAAGTTTTAATCTTGAAGATGATGTTGAGGCTTGCTTCAGTGAAAAGGCATTTCGATGCACTGAGGTTTTGTTGTCAAAATATGGTGGCGGACCAAAGAAAAAGGTATAATCAAACTCGTAAATCTTTTAAGCAGTGCATTCTGATGATGCATTCTGATACAACTTTCATTGTAATAATAGACTTACACATTGCACAATATTTAAAGAAGTGGATAAACAATTGCTAAAAATCACTTGCTTTTACAGGATAAAGGTTTTGCCTCATTGGCATCATCGACTATTCGAAATATCTATTCACGGTTCAGCACTCCCCGATTTATACAGATATTTGATAAACTCTTCAATAGAGAATTGCAGAAAGCTTCGTTGCGAATGACAACTTTTGATATGAAAGTTCTTCATTTCCTGTTTTCGTGGTCTTTCTCTTCACAGTTTTTTCGTCTTTTTCGTGAGTATGATATTGCATATGTGAGGGGCATAAATACCCTACAGTGGTATTTTTATTTTATTTTAACATTGATTGTCTATTATGTATGCTTTATATGTCATTTATTTAGATTGGCAAGTTATTTATGAACCAGAGAGTTTATTACCCAAATGTTACTTAAACTTTTTTATTCTTGCTTTACTGGCGTTTCCTGTCTGCCCTTGCTAGAGAAATGATGGTGATGATGTTTATGTTGTAATGTGTTGGTTTAAAATAATATTGCAAATACAGAAATTTTTGAAAAATACATTTTTACTTTCAGATGACAAAGACACACTGTCAAAATTTTCTCATGAAACGAAGGATAAAATTACAAATGTTGTGACTTCATTCAAATCTATCATCAGATCTTTGAAATCTGGTGACATTTTTGTCAAACAATTGAAAATGATTATTGAGAATAGAGAAAGGTTTCTGGAATTGAACAATGCAATAGAATTTGTGAGTGACTTTTTGTCATAATTATTCTTTGATGAGCAGGTCAAGTCGAACGCTTTTATTATCTGTAACTTTTATCATATAAATCGCTATCACTCTTAGTCCAACAATCAGCAACTCAACTGGCTCCCCCATTCGATTACATGGTAAGAATAGTATTTGGGATTTAACATGTCCCAAATGAGACATCTATCCTGTCCACTACATGGACAGTTGGGGTGGCAGAATCTTGGTTTTCAGCAGGTATCCAAAATATCCATGTCATTTTTTTCGGATGGACAAAAAAGCTTCAGAACCATCAACACTGCTATTTCATAGAAGTACTGATGATTTTGAATCTTTTTATACAGCTTAGTTGCTATCAGACACACAAGAAGAACTAACCACAGATATCTCATGATATATCGCCAATTTGCTAAATCATCTTCTATTGAACCCATTTTCTTCGGGTGTCTGAGCACCTGCCAGTCTGAGCTAATCGGTATATTTTATACCAATAACATATGATCAATGTGAAATTTGAAATATTGGCTATATCAAAGTTGAGCACTTTTGTTCTTAAAACAGATGTACTTGAATTGCGTGAACTTGGGATATCTCCGCTCATTCATTCATATGTTTTTTAACTTGACTTTATATTTGATGCGCAAGTTGCCAATGACTTGACAAACTCCTAAACTACACTTCAATCATGATACCCACTGGGCTATCGTACCTCAAAGTTGTGATAGTGATATGATCTTACATGCTGTTTTGACCATTCTATAACTGTGTTCGTTTATTCCTCAAGCATGAAGAAAGTGCCGTTGATAAAAGCGATTCTTATTTATCTCATATCATTGATCAACAAGAAGCTCAATTAAAATCATTTGAAACTGCTGAGGAACATGTCAGAGGATTTTTATTCGCGTGCTCAAAACTTGATGAAGGTATAATGTAATATTTTTGCTCAATCAACTTTTTAACGAGAATGATTTTGGTTTCAAAATTTTGTGTAAAAATATTGTGATAGCTCCTATTCATCGAGCTATCATCGAAGCATTTTAAAGGTATATGCGTGAAGCATATATAATTATATTCTTATATATTTAAGCATTATATATATATTCCTATTTGATTAGGCCATATGTAGTTTTGGTCAATTCAATTCTTTGATTCGAATTTGTCCGAAGTAAAATTATTCGAAATAATCGTGAATCTGTCATGTTAACATAATTTTATCTAATGTTATAATAATGAAAAGTTCTACAATCATTTTTTAATGACATATTGGAGGCAAAATATTTTTTATTTGGTTCATATATATTTGCGATTTTAGATAGGTGAATTAAAGTATGCTAAATTTGATAGTCTACATACAGTAGGTACGGGCTTTAAAATAGTCCAAACATAGTTTCTGCATGGCATAAGAGGCAACTAAAAGGAAGCAATGCAGTGGATGGACAAGATACCACTCACTGCACTTTACCCTCCTGGTTCAGTTCCATTTTTTTTTTTTCATTTAGAGTATAGTTGCTACATCTTCTAGTAGCCCATTGCTATGAAGTGTTTGTTAGTTGGTTCCTGCTTTCAGACTTGCTCAGAGTGAATTCAATAAGAAAAGTTTTAAATAAATTTCTAGCTAGAGAATTCTTGATGCCTTTTCATACATGTCATGAACAATGATATTGCCATTCTAAACTTCTTAAATCACAGGTGGAGAACTGAGAGTGAATGTTAATGAACTGCGGCAAAAACTCAGTAAGAATTTTGATGAGGAAACATTATCTAGTATCATACCTGATCAACTGGGACAAACTAAAAACAAGCAAACAGTTTCTTTCTTTGGTTTATCAGCCACAATCTTAAAACAATTTCAGATTATCAATTTTATCAAGGTAACAACATATATATATACATAAATTTTGATTATTCTCAACTGAATTCACTTTACAGTAAAAATCGTAACATCGTAAAATTTGACATAAATCGTGACTTTACTGAAAAATGAACAAAATATTATCAAATGTCAGCAACTTTATTTATTTTGAATGCTAAGACATTATTTTTTAAATTTCGAATACTGTTTGAATTAATCTATTAAGACAAACCTAGGCTATCCCTGAGATAAAAATCTCTTGTTCTCCTTCAACAATCTAGCAAAAATGTCATACACAAACGATCCCAATGAAGTTTTGTTTGTGAGAAATACGCTCTTAACCATTCGAGAGAGTGTGGTATGTCTGTCAACTGCACAAACCTAACAGAAGATATTTTTTTAGGATAGCAAGGTATTTCATGAGATTTGGCATCAGAGTGCCGTTGAAGCAAAGAGTTACAGCGCCGATTCGTCATTCGATTTGGGAGACACTGGTTTATGGCATGTTAAATGGACACAAGTACTAGAGGAAATATGGAAGCCAACAAAGAACGATTTATCTACATTGGTTCAAGATATGGATGCAGGTACCTATATTTATTACCCAAGAGTTTTAGTACATGTCTAGATTGTTTCAAATGATGCAAAATAATTTATGCCAAGTATTTCTGGAGTGCGCTTTCGTATCATTATTGTTCTATCTTATTCGTATGCTGTGCCCGAAAGGAAACAAATGTAGGTTAATTTAACAAAAGGGATAAAAAGCTACCGGCTATACATATATATAATGAAACCAGCGGAAAACAACCCAAATATAACTGAAAAGCTAGTATAAAATGCTGTGTGGTATCTGACTAATACTTTCATTTATAATTCAGGCGTGCTTGGGATGAACTTTATTAAGATAATAAAGAAAAAATGTTAGCAAAACATTTTTTTTCATTATCGTTAAAACACTTGATTTTAGGTACTTTATCAATGGAAACAGCAAATGAATGGTTTCGTAGGTGCGATGGTGAACGTCAAGAAGTTGAAAATGAAATCAAGTTGTTGTATCAATATTATGGAATGGTTTCCAAAAAAGAAGAAAAAATTGGTAACAATTTCATTCAAAAATCCTATCTATTGCCACTCATTGGAGTGGATCACCCTGACCAAGGCCACTTATGATATGATCTTTCAGGCTTGGCTCAGCCTAGCTAAGTTACTACATCCTGGATTACATGTTGACCAACGTATGATAATCACTAGGCCATCATGCCAATGAAATATGTAATATTAGTAAATAAAATTTATATAGGATCAACGTGCTAGTTTATCTCACAATCATAATAGGACTTAAGCAAAACCCATCTGTAGCCCTGGCAAGACGTGTTGTGTTATGTCTTATCTTTCACTGTTTTGTGTGTGATTTTTTAGACGAAGTTTAGTCACAGTTTTCCCGCTTGGGTTGGAACAAACCATCAATGCACAATTCATCCACGTTTTATACTTTGCAGAATATTTCTGATTGGGTCAAACCTAAACTTTCTTTAAGAACCAACGCCAGGAAAATCCAATCCTCCCCAGAAAACTGCGAAAGATGACAATGAGAATATGGATGTTGGAGATGAAGCACCGGATGAAAAGATGTCAGAGGATGGGGATGGAGATGATGATTCTAAAAAAGATTCAGATTCGAATAGTGATTGTTGGAAAAGTGAGAGTGATCGAGATTCAGAGGATGAAGAAAGTGAAGTTGACTTATCAGAAGAGGAAATTCAAGATGTTAGTTTTAACATTTTTTCATGACTAGTACAAGTGGTTCATTAGTTTGATTTAGAACCATTTATGTGTTTCAACAATATTTAAAGACTGCAGTTGAGGTGCCGGGTTCGCTCAATTGTTAAAGCACAGGGAATATGCTTTGAGCTAGGCATCTCTGATCATCTCCAAAACAAGCTTTACCCCAGATTCGGAACTGGTGTCTGCACGAGGGGTCGTGGTTCACCATATAGTTAAGCTGTAACCTTGGGGAGGGGAGTTGCTGGTACTAGATTTTATATTGCTCTTCGCTATTTTGAGTGCCCAATGAGGTTGCAATATTTAGCTTCTCTAGGTGTTGCTTCAGGTCTTACTTCAAGGAAACTTCATTAAAATGCATTCCTTTGCACAGGATGACAGCGATAATTCTCAATCTGGAGACGAAGAAGTGGAGTATTCAACTGTAGCGTATATGGATCTTAGAATTCGACAAATGTGTAACTATTTTCAACTCGAAAAAGCAAAAGAAACTATTGATGTTTTACTTCAACTGAAATTGGAATTGAAACTTGGAGGAGATTTTTCATCTATTGAAAAACAAAAGGTTCTATTCTTGATGATGACATAGTGTTAATAGCATTTTTTTTGTTTAGAAAAACTAGCACCAGCCCCACACAGATAATTTTGTTATTGTTTTATGGTCGTCCAGCTATTGAATGACCGGATTGTTTAAAACATATATCAAATATATATATATATATATAATTATTTTGGTCAAGTCCAAGAAGCAGATAAGTACAAAAATATACGATAATATGTAAATACTATATAATGAGTATCTCTGTAAGAAGCAATGCAAGTATAATAAACGCCAATAAAATAAACAGTTCTGTTCAGCAGAGTGGTGCTATATTATTATTTTCGTGTGGTTATATATGAAACTATATTATATTTTTCTTTTTCAAAACCATCTGATCATTTTGAGATTTACTATGGTAAATAAAATTTACTGAGACAGGGTTTAACCGGACCAGAAGTTTTATTTTGTCAAGCTTGGGCCATGGATGGGCCACGTCTGAACAACACGATCCATCAATGGCTCTTACTTGACAAAAAACGTTTTGACCAAAATTTTGCAAATGTGAAAGGTATAACTGGTAAGATGCTAGGGACTATTGCAGCACTGTAAAGCTACTTACAAAATTGATACACTATTTTAAGTCTCAGCAAACGATAAATGAAATTATATAAAGAAGCTTTGAAATCATGATTTAATGACGTCACCATGTATATAATAAATACTGGTGTTTTTTTTACTCCAGACAAGTCTCGAAAATAAGACTGCAGTATTGGAGGATCTTGCGGATGAACAGGAAATACCGTTTGTTTGTCAAATTCCGCAAACAGATGTTGATGTTCTTAGACATTTTATCAAAGAAAAAGAACTTATTACATGGCTGAAAGAAAAAATGAGTGGTGAGTGGCAACACGAAAGTTGTCATTTGTATGAAATTTTATCTTTACATCCATTGCATTTGATTATAGCAATTTGGAATGTTTTCTTTTCAAGAGCTGGTACTATAATTCGCTTCACTTGCTGGTACTATAATTCATAGCCATAGAGGTAACCGATAAGCCAAAGTCAAGAAAATTGATGGCTAGCACATTTGGCATCATCCATAATTCTACTAAATAAATCGATAAAATAAATCTGCGATCAAATTGCCAGAAAAGGAGTGTTTAAGTTTTTGAATATACTAATAGGATTGGAATAAATAATTGACATATATCCTGTGAGGGAATGCCATTTAATTCTATTCAGATATGGATTCCAAGTGGGGGTTGAGATCTTTGCATGATATGGTTGATGGAGTGAGGCATAACCACCGAATGAGTGGGCCACTGATTGCCGTCGAGTTATTCTCTCATTTAATAGAATCATCCTACATAGTATGCGAACCCAGGACGATCTGAGATTACAGCTGGAAGTGTATTCCCTCTATTGTTTTTTACTGATTGAGATAACCTAGTGA
>CAVMBJ020000075.1:0-39007 GCA_963675895.2 Styela plicata
GGTAGATAGGATTTTGACAGAATCTTGTACTAACAGTTTCAGAAGATTTTGCACATTCTTGCTCTGAGTGAATTTTGATAAAAAAAAATGTGATTTTATGTCCAACAGTCGTAACTCAATTCAGTTTTTAGTCAATCATAACTGCCTATTTCAAGGTGTTGACAGGTGGCACATTGTTTTATAACGTTTCGACTTTGTTTCCGATTGCATTTCTTCAGATTTCAAACTCGTCCACTTCACTTTACGTTCACATGATTTACTGACAAACATTGAGCATATATTATCCTCATGTGGACTTTCTGCTTCTCATCTGGATGAAATCTCACGTAAAAGCTCCGTTGAATTGCCTCTGGAACAAAGATACAGAAAGACGACTATCAATCCTCAGTGGGGTGCAACTTTCCACACTCAAGATAAGAAACCTGATGATGCTGGCGATGCGAAAAATTTAGGTTTGAGGTATCTATCTATAAACTGGCATAATTTTTTTTATTGTCTGGCACAGCTGAATCATTTTCTTGTTGGTAGTGCTATCAACACGAGACAAGGTAAAATTTTAGTATGTGTGTGTCATATCACTAAAAGAAGCCTATAAGTGGTTGCTGTTACAGGGCCTTGGACAGGATGATCCACTCTGAGAAGTGACTATAAAAAAAAGTCTTCAATTTTTGATCGGCCGTGTCGGTATAGTGAGGTAAACTGAAACGATTTTTGAAATTTCACTAAATAAATAGAATGTTACAACATTTAGATAATGGAATTGTCTTATTATTTAAAACATATTTTGCCTATTTTTGGCAAAGTCATGATTTATGTAAAATTAGGCACATACAACGACTTCGCACTGCAAAAATATTCCATTTTAAGAATATTTAAAATACCAAAATTAGGTGTTTTCAGTATTTTAGGAACATGTGACAATTCAAAGGACATCCCTAATCTCAACTAATTTTGGTTAGAACCCATAGTTTACCCATTTATTGCTGAGTTTATTAAATAACACAAAGTTTGCCCGGCTCAGACGATCAGTCAGCTTAAGCGCGATTGTATTTTCTAGAAGGCTGGTGGTTCGATGATTGATCGTTTCACCTCCAAGTATGCCTCTTCCAACAAGGCACTTAACGGGTTAAGGCTGTAAAACCCCCCCCCATAGAAAAACAATACACAATCCCTACAAAGGGTCCTGTGACTTATACGGTTGTTGGGTCATGAGCCCTTTGTTTAGGTTTCACGGAACAGGCCATTGCAAGTAATAAAAAGCTAAAAAAAATTGTTTAAAGCTATTTTTAACACCCAGTGCTCATCAATTATCCAAACAGGTTTTGTCAAATATGGGCCACTGATTGGTTACGTGTACAGTTTGCTATGATACTTAAATATTAAAAGTCTCTCGTTCAGCAGCAATTGAATATTAGTTATTCTTTTAATTCATTTCTATTAATTTATTTGTCCATACTATAGCTATACAACATATACATGTGTTGATTCTGTGAAGTTTCAAAAAACTGCTGCGTCATGAGTTACTTTTTAGTTATAAAAATCCCTTGTTTTTTTCATTTTTGCACTCCGTGTAGGTGTAGCTCTTTATACAACCACTGTTTTTGGGAAAACTAAATAGTTACTTCGCAAACCTTGGCTCTGAGTTTTAAAACGATAATGACTCATTGATTTATCTTTCATGATATTCTATGAAATACTTTGTCGCAGAAGGTGGCTGCAGAAAAATTATTTTCTGAAATTCGAAATTTACAATGAATCGAGTCGTTCACTTATTAAACAACAATGATAGTTTGTTGAAGCGTGAAGGCATGGGACATTAGCAATCGAGTTTTGGGTGAGAAAAATATCCTGCGAGCAGCTCTTGGCAATACATATGTGAGCAGGTAATCAAACAAATTTGTTTATTTTCATCTGACTATATTATAAAAGTAGCCTTTAAAAGATTGGTCCCTTTATTTTACCCTAAGCACAGCCAAATACTAAATGCTAAAATAATATGAGATTTTAAATATTAGCACTATCGATTATTTTTGTTTTTAGTTTATTTTGTTGACCACATTTCGACATTGTAAGAAATAGAATCGGTGAGGCTTATTTTTGATGAAAAAAATAACAGTGCTAGATTTCTAGAAAAAATATTGTGCAATATATTCAGTGGAAACCAATTTATTCTCTAGCTCCTAAATAAAATATAAAACAGATCTGACACAATGATTTCATTATCAGTATTATTATCACCACGTAGTGCTTAAAATAAGTACCGGTAGTAGTAGTACAGGCTTTTTTTTTAATTATTTAATTGAAAGTATTATTAGTTATTTGGCTTAGATACACCTTGGTGAACGATTTTAAGGTTAGGTAGGTTTCATCTTGTCAAAGTGTTTTGTTTATTCACGAGAATGTAAAAGGATAGCCGGAGTTTCCAGGATCAGGTTCTAAGCTAAATGGACTATGGAGGTGCTGGGTTTACAACTTTTGTTTAATTTCTTCCTGACTCAGTTGCTCTTATAAGTGTGTGTATTTACATTACATTACATGCCTATTTTATATGGGCATATTAGCTAGGAATGAAAAGTTAAATTTCCATTTGTAGTAATGTAACTTTATTGAAACATTTCTCATTTGGCCAATCATTGGTATTGTATTTATTAGTCTCACAATTTTTCATTCCATTTTTTATAAGACTGTTGATTGATTTCAACTAAATGATACCAACAGAATCTTTTGAACGTCTAAAAGCTTTTGTGTGATATTATTTTGATAAATATTTGATGAGATTTCCAAAATGATCAATCACTTACCTACCTCGCACACACGCTGCTATATCTCATTTTCTCTTGTAATGTGTGTCTGCGACGCTATTTTGCATATGTCATGTATTTTTAATCCACCACCCTTAAAATTTTGAGTTTTCAATTTTTTTTGGAATAAACAGACACCAATACAAATTCTTTGATGGAAAATTAATTATGGTCGAATAAAGGTGTACTTTTTATGTGAGCATGAATATGGTGGAAGGAAGGCTGTCGTGTGAGGAACTTATCAGGAAAATATTCAGGTTTAATGCAAAGATAGTATTGAAAAAATAATTTTCATTGATCATAGTCAAAAATTTTTTATAATTACAGGGTATTTTAAGAAATTTTGCGCAAAGGTTTTTGTTCTCAAACACAAGGGAACAATATGCGAGTCTTTTACAAGGTATAAAAACTTTAGTGTTCAACAGACCCAAATATCAAATGATTTCTGCGGTATGAAAGTATTTGTATTTGAGTGTTGAATGATGTTCCACAACACTGGTTACAGGTCATTTTTTTCTAATTGTTGGTGGTGGTGTAAATAGCATTAGGGGGCATTATTCATGCAATCGTTTTTGTTCCCCAATGTGAAGAAGGTTTTGTGTTAAAATTGTGTTAGTAGTAGCATATTGTAGTATTGTCACTGATCTGTGGACTTCATTCGTTCAATTTGTACAAAAGGGTATTTGATTTAAAATGATTTTTTTCTTTTAGTAATAAATTATTTATCTACCTTTTTGAATGATTATCTATAACCTATCTCAGGTTTCCGCCAAAAAAACTGGTCAAAATAATGTTGGTTGATCTTTTTTCAGTTAGCGATGATTGATTAAGCTAGTTCCTAAAGTATGTTAGGGTATCTCTGTAGTTTGGTAGTGTTCACTTGATCTGTCTGTGACTCAATCGGTTTTCATTTGTACAAGAATTGATTAAAATGATTTATCTTTATTTAGTAATTAATTATTACCTAACTTTTGATATGATTTATCTATACCTATGTAGGTTTCGCAAAAAATATGGTCAAAATAATTGATATTGTAGTTATTATTATCTCTTGATTTTTATGTCGGTTTCCACAATAAAATAAATAATGTTTCGACCCCCCCGTCGACCATAGAGAGATTGATATAGAACTGTTTTAATTTTTCATTATCTATTAATTTTAACTTTTATTTTATCAGGCAACCCCTTACACTATTGCTCAGTACACTAATATTATCCAATATTGGAACCAAAATATGGTCACATATTTATTAAATTGTGATACAGTTCTAATACTGTTTATGATTATCTACCACTGCTGGTACATGCTGGTAAAAATATTTTTTTTTTTATAGTAATGGCTTTATAGCTCTTCGTCTTTCTATAAGTATAATGGATCATTAGTCAGTTTCTTTTTTGACAACTTCAAAAAAATGTAGTCTTGTGTGGTTAACAGACTCGTGTTTTCTGGCTTAGTTGTTTGTTATTCTTTTCATTCTTGTTTCATATTTATCCACCTGATTTCTTAGAATTATTGTTTTTTATGCAGTTCTGATAATTAAATTTCCTTTGACCTTTTTTTTGTGGGAATTTTAGTGAGTTGATTTCTAAATTTATTCGATAAAGCCAAATTCACTTGGATAAAATCTATGTGTGATAGATGGGTGGAAACATTAAAGTGGAGTGTTTTTGGTTATTAGTTTGATCCCAATTTATCGGTCTTGTGGGGACATCATGAGAAATGGGATTAGCATAGTTGACAAAAAAATAGTAAATTTGATGTTTCATGATAGTGGTACAAGCTATCATTGAAATCGAATCGAAAACCTTCAAAGAGCAAAGAAATTTACATATAATGCGTTCGAAAACATTTCAAACACCCACAGAACTTTAACTGCTATTATAGGATGCAATGAACAATACATGGAAAGTTTGTTGAAAAATTCAGTAATACTGAGGAGTAGTTGGTCGGCTAAAATGTATTGATAGTACATTAAGTATATTTTATATACTTACTAAATCAAGGACGACTGTGACCAGAATCCTGATCAACAAAATATCATACATGTTAATAATTATGATCATTTTTGCAATAAAAAAAAACAAAAACAATTCAGAAATGTTTTTGGCTGTCCATTATTGCAAACCTCATTTTTTATGTTTTTCTGATCATCTATCATTTTCATAAGCGATAACAATACAACCATTATTCATCAAAATTCTCGATCATCCCGTAATAATAACTTATTGTGCCCTGGCAAATTGAATATGTTTTAAGAAATTCTGTTTTTCACAGGTAGTTCGACCAGAGGTTCGAATGTCGAGAGTTGCGTACTCAGTTCACTTGTTTTTCAAATTCATGAAATTGATATCACCATTGTTGAGCAAAAATTACATCAAAAATACTGTCGATGAACAAACTGAGGAATTAACTTTGACACCTTGGTCGATGGAGAAAAATCATGAAATATTTTTATGTTCGTCACATCGCACCAATCATGAGTAAGATTTTTAACGCTGATTTTTAAATTTTATGATTATAGCTTCAAAATTTTGTATGGATGAAAAAATCCCCAAATTTTGAAAGCTTCGAGCTTAAGTTCGCCCTCTGAAGCTACCATGTGTTTAAATAAAACCCACTTAACCATTAAAATTTGGATTTGTGAAACCTTTTTTTGACCCAGTATCAAAAAAAATGCCATGTAAAAGCATTTTGATGCCTGAAAGATGTAAACGTCGTCGTTCTGGATTATTTTTAATCAATAGAATAATATTTTTGAAATTTCACATAATCAAGCCTTATTTTTTTATAGGAAAAAAAAGGGCCTGATTTATGCTAGATTTTAGAAAGTAAAGTAATATTTAGCATATATGATAATTATACTTACAAATAAAAATATATTGATTTAGAAATAATAACGTCCCCTCAGCATACTATTCCTATTGTTTGTATTTATAAGTCATCATTTCTTTTTATTTGGGACAGGTGGTGATAAAATTACCTTGACCTCAAGTGGTAAGATTTCCACGCTGATTATGAATTGTGAATCCACGACTCATCTACAGGGTTATCTGATCAGAGGAAATAAAAAAACCAATTGTTTCCATGGAAGAAATCCATTGTCTGAAGAAATGACTGTATTCCAGTGCAAGGTATTATAATATTATTAGGACTGAACCCACTTTAGTAGAGTGTAATGAGTAGTGCCCCGGCAGGGCCAAACAGTCTTCTGCTTCTAATTGTATCGTACTTAAAAAATGTACAAATCTTATAATTTTTTCGTATATGGTGGTCGTGAACTTCAGGAGTATCTATTCTATTCATTGACAAGTTATGTTTGTCGAGTTTTTTGTGGTATGAAGGGTTACGCAAATGGAATTTGATTGGATAAATTAATTCTAATAGAAGAAAATGGCGCTGGAGGTTACATTGGAGCAATCGACAATTTTTTGAATAGATTTATTGTTTTTATATTATAATATTTTGATTTAAAAGTGTTCTAATTCTATTCATTATCTTTAGGAACTTTGAGGCATTTGGTCAGAGAAGAGAAAACAAGGTTCTTCTGACACCCTAGCTTATTATAATAATATAGCTTCATAATAGCTGTTATGTTCCAGTAAATTTTTGGAGTTGCTTCGAGCACAATTGTGAAAATTTTGTTTTACAAAGTGAAAAATTCTAGATCACATCAAACTTACAATCCCTATGCAAAGATTAAACTCGAAATACCTTCCATGTGTAAAGATTTTGACGGTCGGAAACACCATCCCAATCATCGAAGTTTTGTGAGAAACTCCTTCAGGTGGAATTCAGCAACATTTTTTAGTTATTCTACTGAAGGGTATTGGATTTTATCAGTAATAACTCTAAATTATTTATCAATTTTGTTTTTTCGGATTTCAGGGTAATCTGTGTGTACCATGGGATACTTTTAGCATTTTTATTGTTTTTTAATTTACCTATGACCTGTGATTATTCTAGCATTTTATTAATTAGTGAGGAATATAGATCACTTTAAAAAAAAAACTAGGCATTCTGTCCCTATAGTTGAATAGCGCTTGTATGTCAAAATGTGGGAGAATTTAATAAATGATTTGAGTTGTTATTGCTACTGTAAATAAGTGGGGATGTTTTGTTTTGAAAAGTGGACTCGGTGGATTATTTTTTTTTTTGTCCCTGAAATGGTATTGTGTTTTTTGCTTTTTGTGCCAAGCTAATTTCCTATCTGTTGTCTTAAAAAATTTACCTGCCAGTATGATAAAAAAGGTCTATAATTGCTCCAATAAAATTTATGAATTTGTCTATTTGGAAGTGTGGTGAAACGTTGCAAAAAATAAAATTTTCATAATTCTTTCAATTTTAACATGCAGCTTGGTTGTGGGTAGAGATTGTTTTGACGTTTTTCAATTTTTTAAATTGATTGTGTTCCCGGTTTCAAAAGTAACGGAAGTCTCCAATGTACTGTTTGTTAATACAGCAATTCATCAACCTATATAATATTAACTGAAAGATAAAAACCAACCAAAAAAAGTATTTTTTTGGAAGGGGTCTTTTTTTGCACATTTCATTCCATTTATCTTGTCCTTCCGCTATGCTATGTAGTGAACAAAATTACTCTTGATTATTTCCCTGTGTAAATTTGTTATTCTAATGCTAATTTTCCTATTGTTGAGAGATCCCAGGGTGTTTTGATTTTTTTCTTTATAATTACATAGGCCTATATTTTGATTCAGTACCTATTTGTGGCCTTAATATTAAATTTTATGTGTTTTTTCAATCATTATATTTGCTTCGTCGAAATAGAAAAAGACTTACGTACAAACTGTCATTTTTGTTTTAGAATAGGTTCAGTATTTCGAGGTTCCAAATCTGCATTTGGGAAGTTGCCATCCGCTATTGGGTTGTTGTCATTATTTAAAAATCGGGTCAGTTTTTTAGTTATATTTTGTTGCTTGTGGCGCTCTTGACATGGTTTGATAATCAACACTTATTTCAGAGTCCAGGGCGTAACTTCGTCTTCTGTAGTGCCATCAAATTTTGTTACATAAATAGAAAAACGTGTACAGGGTGGGGGGGACGTGTGACATAGCGTATGGGCGATGTTGACTAATACAAACCATTCTAAAAAAATAAGTTATTAGGCGCGTCGCCAAACTTCTTCTTGTCGTGCCTGGACACGTTTCTCTACTCCACCAGTGAAAACTACGCGTTGACGTTTAACAATCGCCGCCACTGTACTGAGTTTGAAAATTTGAAATCGTGATCGTCGAAAGAAAACTCCATAAAATTCCTTCAAGGTCCCACCCTCTCGTCACAAAAGTCTTCCGATGATTTATCAAATATCAAAAATTCTATTTCTGTGTGTTTGAATATGTTATTTTCTTTTTTTTTTTACGGTGTGACATTTTCAGAGTTATTTCGACCAGTTAGGACTTTCCGCCGAGGGATTAGGCAAATTGGATAGAAATCTAGCAATAACAGTATTGGGTCGTTACTTGGCACCGGCGAAAATTAGATATGTGAGTGAACTTAATTATCTAAAATTGAAAACAATCAAGAAATATTTTAATTGCCATTAAAAAAACTGATGTGAAAGTTTGATAACAGGTTCATTATAGATCATGTCAAAAAAAACAATTCATGAAATGGGTGGTGTTGAAGTTGTTCGATTCACGTATGTCATCAAATTTTCATCCTTCTTGTTCATCTTGCATCTTGTTGCCCAACGAGTACGTGATAATTGAATTAATGTGATATAACGGGCGTTAATGGGGGAAATTGCGGTTACAAGTTTTGTCGACTGACGTGAGGGATGACGTGCAGAGTAAGAGTACTTTGTAATAGTAAAAACTAAACTATTAATTTAGTTAATGTAAAACTAGATTGCTTGGTGGATGGGATGGGGATTTCATTTTTCCCTTGCAGAGAGAGGGAAAAAGTCGAGAATGCGGCTTAAACCATTGGCGAACCAAGGACCTCTTGTGCATACATCCATTCCGAACCGGGGGTTGAAGGTTTTGGCTTATACATTTTACTCATAATCTCTTTGCTCGGACACGGTTGGTTGACTTGAGGGAAGCCGTAAGCAGGCGCCCCTTACGTGAAACCACTGTGCCCCCCCCTAAACTGTGCTCCATGAGGCGTCCAGCAAACCTCTCGCATATAATTATTCCTTTCATTGGGGTTCGAGCCCAGTACGGTTAAGAGATTCATAGTCGTAGTTATCTTTGCATGAACATAGAAAATGATGTATATGGATTTGTCAGCATATGTCATCGGCTAAACGCTCTTAGTCGCAGTTCAAAGACGCTTCCGATGTTGGTGGTGCTCGGCATAAAATCAAACACGACAATTTTTACATAATAATCTCATCACTCCAATTAAACTTAGTTGTCCATCAAAACGTTTAAAATTTGCGTGCTTATATTGTACAACAGTTGTGTTATTCCTCATTCATGTGGTTTGATTACGCCATCCGCTGCCTGCATTCAATCTCTTTTTGTAATTCAGGAGAGGACAAATGCAAAAAATATAATATTCAAGACGAGCATGACGCTAGTGAATTGCGGGTAGCCCACGACAGCACAGACCAGAACTTGTCAGAATCGCTCTTATTAATAAAAGTGGAATGAAAACCTCCGCTAAATTTTATATATCGTCATTAAATAAATACTCGGCACAAACGAGTTTATTTTCAGGATAAGTTGTTTATATGCAGCAGCTCAAGTAGCGGAGGGGTCGATACTTGGTTCCTGCCAAGAATGCACAAGGAATATATGAAACATTATAGCGAAAGTTTGGTTCTTGTATTGAATATGCCAAGACAATTTCGACAATGGACAAAAATATAACCAACAACCTGAGAACCTGGAGAATAAATTAATGAATATGAGTGTTGACTGTGGAAACATACCCAATCCGTAATTTACTTCTAGGTTTAGGTCCCTCTGAACAAAGGCACCAGAGCGACTGAATATCTTTACGCCAAACAAAATGCCAAAAACCGCTGCTACAAGTCCAAAAAACTGTTCAGGCAACTAGAATTTTAAGGGGAGAAAACATTCCCATAACTAAAAATTTCATGGTTGGAAGTGCAAAAGCTTGGTAACTGCCTTGGGCGCAATGTTATTCCTATGCCCAAAGGGCACCTTATTTCAAGAACAATAAACATACTGAGTGGAACATTTGACCCATGTTCATTTTTAAACGCCATTTGCACGATGTGGAATTACAATTCGTTGTTCTGTACATTCTCAATTTAGCAAACCGGGGGGGGGGAGGGTATTTTCTGCTGTGTGTAGAAGATTAAAGGATATTGATAAAAATTTATGTTTCAATAACAAAATTTCGTAACATGCGTAATTCGCCTATATACTGACGAAGTAGACATTTTGTGAAAATTACTTTTTTTTACCTGGATGCAATAGTGTCTATTGTTTTAAAGTTTTTGTATCTGTGTCGACGAGGTATTCCTGTGATAGGGCATGGTAATCGCTCTTTATTGTGTCGATGTTTACTTGAATTGTTACTGGTTTTGTGTTATCCATTTTAGGGAAAAACATTAAAGACGAAGGGGATGGCAACATGAATTGGTATAATCACAAGAGAAAAACTGGCGGCGAAAATTTAGGCACATCATTATAAATATTAAATACGGCCCTTTTCGTAGCAAAACACTGCTTATATTTACGATTTTGGAAAAACATTTGGTAATTCTCTTTTTTTAAGGAGTGCCCTTTTAAGCAGGAAGCTTTTACTTCTTGAGCACTACAGGGCGCGGGGTAGGTGGATTGGTACTTGCAAATGATCAGTGTTTTAAAGCAAGGCAATATGAACTACCGCTTTCGCTAACCGAGGTACAACGTTGATAGAAAAATCGTTTTTACATCGCGACTTGTCTGGTTAGTTTATGTCTGGTTTGTTGGCATTCGCCAAAACCTCTTAGACGGCTATGACATGGTGGATACACGAGGTGATGCTTGAAACTTGAGCCGATCATGATGTGAACATAGCGGCCTGAGTCAGGGCTGTTGCTGTTTTTGAAAGGTTGGAAACCATGTTTGCTTCCAATATTAATGGGTTGGTGTACATTATTCAACTGACGAGTAACATTCAGACGCGAACGATATCAGTGACGTAAAACAACAGTTCTGCGAGATTAGGGAATATTCAAACAATTAAAATTATTTTATATAGAGCTTATAATTTCTTTTTTTTTCATTTTAGGTTGAACATAAGTTGTCGACCGTATATAGCCCCTACTCGTAACTTTTATTTATCGTATATTAGAGAAGGACGAGAGTTGAAAGAATAACAATGATATATTTTTCCAATTGAATTAATATTGGTACATTAGGACCAGTGCCGTATTTCTAAAACCTTGAAAATATTGGAGAGATGGAAAAAAATGCCGAAAAGGGAAAACTATCGGTTTTATCGTATTTTGATGTTTTACACTGGAAATTACTGGAGAGATAAAAAGCAGATTTTGTCGTGTAAAAACTAGCAAATATATTGTAAAAAAAAAGACTGTAATCAGATAGGCGCACATTTTTTTGTTTGGGAATTTTTTTTTCGATTCTAGCGATTTTTATTTTTGCTGTCGTTCAACAATTAATTTTATTTTTGTCATGACATAAGACACTGACGGAAACGCGCCTCAGGCGGCCGAGATCCATTCTGTGTCTCAGTGGCAAAAATATGTTTTAACACTATAACGCTACTTATCCGTCCCTAGATACAGGATTTTATGTGGGAACAATCAAGGTTGATGACATTCCATTATTTTTCTCTTTGGTGATAATAAAAAATAAAACAACCTTTTTGAAACATATTTTTAGCTGATGGACTTAAAACCTAAGTTAAATCAAACAGGATAATAGCACGGATAATACTAGTAGAAATTGTATTAATTAATAAAGTATCATTACCTAAGTTTAAAACTTAGTTTTTGCGTTCTTTGAAAGATGTGTATTGTGGCTACCCTATTGTTTTACCAGAAATATGTGAAGTTTTGGTTTGAAAATTTCGGGTATTGTTTATATAAAATTGATGGTTTTTATGTGATGAATCCCTTACTTGGTCGATCACGTTGTCGATATTTGTTACCTACAAGCTTAAGAGCTTAAGTTGTTACGACGAACATATGTAAATCTCGTTGGTTTTGAAATGGTGTTTCCTTGAAGATCATATTTTGATATGCGAGAAATATGCCAGTTTTCGCCAATGATTCCAGTGGCGTTCGTTCTGTTTAGCATGACTCGAATATAGCCGTATCGAACTTGTACATCAAGTATTTGTAATGTAATAGGAACATTTGCGGAATGCTGGCCATAGTGCCCACATCAAATAATTCTTATTATTTAATTCACAAAAATGACTTCTAGGTATAAAAAAATGCTTTTTTGCTGGTGTCGTCGTGTTTGGAAATTACAGAGCAGAGTGACAGTGGTTTGTGACTAACACGCCGAACATCATTTCCACGGGAAAGATATTTTAAAGTAGTTTATTGTTTGATCAAATAGTTACGCGCTATTTTCATAGTTTATCAGCGAGTAATATTAAGACACTCCTTATTGATAAAAATCCCGATACAAGCAAAATTTACTGATCCACAAAACATTGATTCCTGTCGAGTAAGAAGCATAAGAGATCGAAGTGATGCCAAATTATCACTTAAAATTATGCTGTTGCAAACAAAGCAAGATAGGAACATAGCGAGAGAAGAGCGCCTCTTATTGGGCCAGCAATAATCAGTTTTGAAAAGGGGGATATCTGTATAAAACTGACTGACAACGTTGATCAGAACTATAAATCCACCCATTGAGTTAAGGCTGGACTGCAAGATAACGCAACAGAGCACTCCCAGGAGAATCCCATCTCTGCGGGATACGTCTTGTATTTCCATTAAAATCAAATAACTGCCTTCGTAAAACGAATGAGTATCTGAAGGTTCTGTAAGATGCAAGACAAAAGACTTTATCAAATGTTATATTGTTTTCTCGATATATTGCAGAAAACGTTCGGACTCCGAAAAAGCTGTTCACGCGGTGAAAACTTCCTTGAAAGCATATTACAATATTTTCCTTTTGAACGTTAATTTTCCGGTCTCATTGGGCACTGTACACTTGCGGTATTTGAAGATAGGGTAAGATCACATATCATACTTGGTTCAACCCGAAAAAATCGCAGAATGACTTCTAGGTTCAAATCGCGCGCTTTCGGGCAGTATATGTTAATTCATATTATTTTAGTTAGTTCCTGGGACGCGAAACGCACATTCTTTGAAGATCTCCTGCAGGTGTGTTGGGCTTATTTTACTCTTGATTATACGTTAAGGGTTGGTCAGAATTATGGTATACCATACATTCCCTCCCCATTTCTTATGAATGCTATAATATATTTTATTGCCACATGCGATATGACGGCAACATAACGTGATATTTATGCTTTTCACCACTGAGCCCTATCCCCCGGGGATAATTTAGGAAATGTAGTCAAAGCGATTTGATCGATAGGGCGCTACATCGTTCAGGAGCCGGATGAGCTTGAGGTTGTTCTATTGAAAGCTAAATTGGCATTGCTTTAGCAGATTCAGAGAACTTAATTTTTATTTGGAAATTGGTAGGGACTATATTTGGAAAAATTGCGGCGGGTATGTGACCCTTTGTAGGAGTAAATAAATGTCTGCACAATGACCGACGCGCGCAATTTTTTTTTTTTTTTTTATTTAACAAACTAGCGTTTTTTATCAATTTTTCGATTTCAAATCCGCGCAGTGGAGTCTAGTGTTGCACAAATAGTCCATAAATTACGTTTATTATTAAAGTGTAATGTATGATTCAAAAGTTTGCCAAATTTCAGAGGCTTTTTTTCAACTGACAGGTTTGTATCGTACCTGTCCTCCTTAATCCCCCCCAACCAAACCCCTAAACAAAAAAAAAAAGAATAAATAAAAGAAAAAAAACCCCCCCCCCCCCCCCCCCTCCCCCCCCCCCCTCCCCCCCCCCCGCCCCCCCCAAAAAAAAAAAAAAAGACCAACACTATATACATTTCCAGGAAATTTAATGAGGAGAAAAACTTCTCTTCAACTCGCGTCAAATTTATTTCATTACGGTCGATGATGAAGACTTTTTGCAAAATGTGTTAACACTTTGCAGGATTCAGGTCTCCCGAATCGGGACAACATTTCATAAAAACAATAAGGAGGAGGAATAAATAAACTGTTTACCAATGATGATAATATTGAGAGGCTACCGTTCCACAACTTCTCCCGCCCGCACTACCCTCCCTCCCCAAACGACCAGTTAATGGCAATAGATGACTACTACAGTGCACATCTGTGCCAGCCAACTTGCACTTAAGCTGGGAAATATTATCTAAATGGCACTGAACCGTCTTGGTAACTAAGATGGGAAATGGTAAAACCACTATACCACATACTTTGTTTCATTCGCTGCTTCCTCTTTTACGTTTGGGACTATATCAATCAAATGAATGTAGCACTACAAAGCCTCTCATATCAAAACAAAGCAATTGCACCTTAGTCACCCCTGGATTCGAGGTTCCGGTTTTGTCGCATATTAGCATTTGCTGTGGAAGATGCCAGTAGAAATCTTGCTTTCAGAACAGTTGTACGTCCTTTCCAGAAGCGTGGTCTCATAGGATAAAGGAACTTAAAATTGCAAATGAAATGCGCGCGCGCGCGCTATCAACGATGAGCCACAGATGAAATGCACGCACTATTCGCCATGAGTCTCCAGCACATAAAGATGATTTTGCCATTTGTTTAATTTCAAACAATCTAACCATATGTCCTCAACCCCCATTCGCACTCAATAAATCTACAAACACACCATGAGTATTTTATAAACCGATTGGAGTCGATTATGCTAGGTAACCGTGATAGGATCTGTTGTAGCTTTGTTGTCGTCGACTTAATTTAGTCACCTAGCCCGGCTTCAGAAGCAAATTATTGTCTATACTTATTAACATATCAACTTTATGCACAGAATTTTCCCTTTTTTTATTTCTCGGAGACCCCCCACCCCCACCCCCTCCCCCCATTCAATACCAAGAAATTTTACCCATCGCGGCAATTGCACTGCCACTGCAAATTCACGTGAAGTTGCATGCCCATCACAGCCTGGCTTAACACCTCTTCTCAATTCAAAACCATTTCACTTTTTCAACGCGTTCATTCACTTATACTATTCGCCACAGTGTTTCAAAGTTCCTTATGAAATAAAAAAATTTGGTTTACGCAAATCAACGTATATTTTCTCAATAAAAAAATGCATTGTAAGAGTTTTCTTAAACGATTCCTATTCACCCATTGTCTTGTTCTGAAAAACAATCCAATCTCGCAGCGTGCGATTCGTACGGAGTGGAAAACAAAATACCATACTGAATACCGTCTGAGAAACACTTGCACCGATCGAGGTTAACTACAGGCGTATCGTTGTTAACAGTCAAGCCTCTCACGCTGGGACAATATTAAAATTTTTTAATAAATTCGAAACGAAAAAAAATAATAGTTGCAATGTTCTTGATACCTCGATTAATAGCACTTTGCAGGGCTTCGAAAATTTTAAGATTAGGATTTCAGGAAATTCATTTTTATCCTGTGGGAGTGGAAAGTGGAAAGCAGAGTATACAACTTAACCATATGGCGAACCACGACTTTACAGTTCCGAATGTGGGTGCGAAGATTTTTTGATTTATTCGCATTTCTTCATTTTCCTGTGTATGGACTTGGTTGGTGGAGGACAGCTGCAAGGCTTGCGCCAAACGTGAACCACCGTGGCTATCGGCGAGCGGTCCAGCATGACCTCATCTTCATATAACCATCCATTCATCTCACGGGACTCGAACCTGCGTTCTTGACGGATCTGAGAGATACATAGCTCGATAGCGGTATTCCTCCCACCGCTTTACGCGATTGCGCTAAAACCGGGCCTCCCGTTCGCTACATATGTGAAAAAACCAAAATTAAATATTGCTTCATTTTAATAATGGATTTGATAAAATTGCAAAAACAAAAAAAAATATTTTAATTGCAATTAACAATGATATGACGTTTGGAATAGCTTCGCATTTGGGGGATGCAAAAACACAGCATTATTATCCCAAATTCTGCCATTTGGTAATATAAAATAAGTTGGCGGAACGATAGAAAAACAAAATTAAAATTGGGCAAGCAAATTTCATGGATTAAATTAATTCAATTTTAAGCCCCCCTCCCCCCCTCCTCTCCACCAAATTGAGTCCTCTGCGCGGGGAGAAATATTATCAAAAAAAATATGATAATGTACCATAAAATGTGGGTAAAATGAGCGCTATTGAGTGAAGCGAAAATTTCTTAGTTCTCTGAAAATTAAGACAAAATAACAGATTACTTACGCCTGGTGGCTTAAAATTAAGGATTAAAAAATTGTATATGAGGTTTTTTAAGGAATTCGACAATAATTCTACTAGTGTTAAACTCGTGTTTGTTTTAGGCAGGATTAGCTGAATCACTTTCAAAACATACCAGAGTGTACTGGCACTCCATGTTTTCATTTTCTTCGGTTGGACAAAAATCCTTCAAAACCATCTACCACTGCTATTTCATATGCACGTCATCCATGATGCGTCTTCACTCCCCCAATCGAAACCGTTTCTATACAGTTAGGTTTACTTACCAGGGCACTCAAAAAAGAGGACAATTCAATACTTCTAGTCATAAAAAGTATATCAATAAATATATTGAGCCCTTTGCTAATTTTTCTTTCATTGGCCGGACCCAATTTTGGAGTGTCTGGGTAGCCCAGAGTAGCTGGAATTATGCCAGTCTAGTTTTGGGTCTATTTTAACAAACCAGTTCTATAGACACAGGCACATCTGTGGCAAAGCCTTTTGACTGATGGCTAGAAAGAATGCTTTTTTATAATATTAAGTCACAAGATAGGTTCAATGTGTTTGACCAATATTTAAAAAAACCCCACCTGTGGTTTCCATCCCCTCGATTCATAATATATTTATTTTTTCGAATGATTTACCTCGACCAAAATCAAAACTAAAGATCTCTTTTCAGTTGTTCCTTGATTTTGTGTCTTATTCCTTGGCATGAGATTCAAACTTGGGTTATAATAATTCTCGATGTCCGTGTTGTAGCTCTTTCCACTATCTTTGTGTGTTTAAAGGGCTTAGATTCTCCAGTGTGTGAAAGCATTTGTTCATTCAAACTCCCTTTTTTGAGTGAAATCGTTTTGCGCGCCCATTGCAGTTCAAGCATGAGGTTTTTCGCCAGTACTGTGTAAGAAGACTGCCCTCGCCTCCGCGTTCACAGATTGATCTCATGATAAGCATTTCTCACATTCAAGGACACTTGTATGGTTTTATACACACTATGAGTTTATTCGGCTTTATGCACAGCTAACAGAGGTTCCCCGTGTAAATCCCTTTGACACATATCGTCATCATTTGTTACGATTTGAACTCCTGCATGTCTCGCTCTCATGAATCCTATAGCACATAGCATGCGCTTATTTTTGTCTGGTTATGAATTTCCACATTTTGTGCAAAGGAATGCAAAAGATTATTCCGGTTTGAATGTGTTATCATGTTGCCTTGCTCAATTGTAGAAGCGATCTGCAAATAAGCAAAACTCTTCCCACATGTTCAAAAAATGTTTTTCTTCCTGAATGCATCAGTTTTTTGGTTGCACTATTGGAGATACTGCCCCTCCCCCGAAAGCAAAACATTTGCCCCATTCTCACACATATTATGTGTTTTTTCTTTAGCAATGTTATTTTTCATATTGAGAATTACCTGACAGACTTGGTATGAATAATTTTTTCTACATTTCCTACTATTCCAAACGGTTTTTCACATTTATAAAATTGTTTTAATAGAATGAACACAACACATGTTTTATCACTGGTTTTTCATTTGAGGTATTTGAGCTGAAAACTAGTATTTAACACATTGTACAGGATTCCGAACTAATTAGATGAGTCATCGCACATCACTTATCTCGCATGAGATTCTCACTCAATTCATCTGATTGAGCAAATTTCTTTTTTATAGGTAGGAATTCAAACATTTTTATCATAGATATGAGGTCGATAAATGCTTGCTTCCATTACCGATACTGGCCAGTGATGAAATCCTATGTTCACATAGTGAAAGACAGTGAGAAACTTTACAAAACGGATGAGTAGAATACCATCATATTTCACAGTTCCGGCTAGATTCACATATTTCTACCTACTGGTTTTACAGCACACCCGTCATGTTTATTAAAGTTAGTTTTTTTTACCTGTATGACAGCCCCCCTCCCATCTCACCCCTCATGTAGGTTTCTAAAAATATAATTGAACAGTGTAAGTGAAAGCTATAATTATTAAATAATGGGTAACTAACTTAACAAAGTTTAAAAGCAAAAATTATATTCCAGCAAAATCGCATTTTGTATCATCTATTCTTCTGTTAAAGTCGTGGATAACTGATTGAATACCCCTATTGGAGGCCGTTGGTCTATGTGTTGGGTCATGTTGACAAAATAAATTTTAGAACACAAGATAAAATACTATTTTCTAATAAAATTTTTTTGTGTGAAAGTGTGTGGGTTGTGAAAAAAGATTTTTAGAATCAAAACACTCAACAAAACATGACACAAATCATTCATTAATAAAGTCTAAACAGATTTTTAAAGCTATGTTTATCTCATGGGACTGGATATTTTTAAAGTGTGAATCCTATAATGAAAGTCTAAAGAATAGTTACTACAATTTATACGCTCCATTCACCGGTCCCCCCCCCCCTCAAGTGTATATCCCAACCCAACAACGATATTGAAAAGTTATAGCTAACCCCTGGATGTGAAAATTCAACATACTTTTTCTAGTTCTAAGCTACCACCAGCGTACTTTTTTGGAAAATTTTAAAGTGTATATATATTTTAAAAGGGGACATGTGACATGGTTTATATCCAGAGTGACAGCGGAAGGGCACAAAAGAATTTTGGAAGGGTATATAATGAATATGAATGTTGAATTTTTCTTTCATCCTCATACGAAATTAATTAAAATCGCAGAATTTATCTTTCTTGAAAAAATGTCACCCATTTTTCGGAGTCAAAAAATTTTACAACAAAAAACACAATTCCACATAAGCTGTGTGAAATAAAGTTTTGCCTATTATAAATAAACTTTTCACTCATCAAAAACAATAACCCATAAAAATGGTTTGGTTTGGCTTTATTTGATGTGTGGGTCTTCAGATTATATCTCACCTCCCCTTTCACATTCAATTGAAACCTAATGTTGTCATTACTCTTTGTTTCAGCAGACAACAGCATGCTTTTAACAACAACACATACCACAATGGAACTTTAATATTATCAATATTTCATTAGGATATCCAGCATATTTTACAAGATTTGTGTGAAACAAGTTTTCTTTTACAATCAGAAGATAAGCAAGCACACAGAATATGTTTTATGTAAAAAAATATTTGATACAAAATTGTGTATTTTTAGACGCGGGAAAAGGTGAAGAGAGATTGTGATGGTGGTTAGGACAAAAAGTTGTGGTATAATTTCACACTATGTATTATAAGTATTCTCGAACGGATTATGCTTAACCAGAATGTGTATTCCAAATTCTAATTTTTATATAGGCTGCAATCAGTGTTGGTGCGTGAATCAGGGACACATAGCCCTCTACACCATTTCCAAAAACAGGACGTAAATCTGGTTGTGTTAAAAAAATGAAATAAACGGTGTGTCGATGGAGGCAAACATTTCCCTTCCAAAATGTGTGTATCTTTAGGCTAAAAAGTATTATACCGATACATTCTAATGCCCACATAAATAGCAATTATATTGCGGCAGGACCAGGGCACTTAAATAATCAATCATTAATAAATACTTTAAATTCATTCACGAACTAAAATATATATTTATAAGTTAATACTGCATGATGTAATAAAAAACACAGTGGATATATTGTGTATAAAGATGCCCAATCTAGAACAATAACAGTTGTTTTTATCATTGTAAATGTTCTTTCAAATACTAGTGTATGTTTAATAAATATATAGAGAATATTGGTAAAGTGTTATTAAAATTTGTAATTTGAATTACAATATTGTCTTAACTAGCATATTTCAATACATGTTTCCACAAAACTGAAAGCTGGGTCAAAATATTAAACTTGATCAAATGACTCAGTAATTTTCTATTCTTCAGTGTTCTAAACATTTTTCAATTATACGTTTACACTATCAACAAGCACAATTAAAAAATAACAGAACAAATATTCGATTCGTTTTCTACTCAATACCTCTGAAATTTTTTTTAAGATGGATCATAATCTTGAAATTCTTGAACTTGATTCATTTCATGTTTTGGCCTTTCAGTTAGAATAGGAACAATACTTGAATACTCAACATATATTTTCAGAAAATTCAAATGAATGACTAAATAAGTTTACACTTGTAAAATGTTGAGAATTGATGTTCCTGTCTTGATCACTTTTGACCACCAATTTTACTTTATTGTTTCAGAGTCTTTTTCCTATTGCTGACTCTTTCTGCCGTTCCTGATGTGTTTCAATATCCCATCGGAAGAGAAAATTGCACATGACACTAGCGAACATTCCAGTTTCCCCCCCAACTTTGAGCTGTTTAGTTGCACTCCTAGCCTTGGAAGATTCCACACTCGTAATTGACCCTTTCATCGGCAGCTGAGGCCAACTTAACAGAAGTCTGTGGGTAAAAAAGCAAAGTGCTTTTAACCCAGCCTGTTATGGAACCTGGAATGTTGCAATGAGGTGAAATCCGCTTGTGTATTCCAGAGTTTGACAGTTGCACGATCCCAAAGATTCCAGATGCTAAAAATACCTACTCTCTTGAGAAACAAATGCAAGATACCCTTGCCTTTAGTGTCCTCTGAAGAACAGTTTATAACCCATATCAGGTTCCAATTAAACTTTTTTGTTTAATTTGGTAGTACTACTATTCATTTTCAGTTTTTCCACAGAATAACTTGATTATCCCATGCCGCTCTGTAGCAAGAATTTTTCCACAGTATGAGAAATGAACAACACAGCTAAACACAATTTGAATGTCCCAAGAATTTGTTTTGACTTTTTCTCCCAGAACTTTACTGTCCCATAGTATCACAGACTTGTCCCAGGAAACTGTACAAATTATACTTGAAATCCTGGTGAGTAACATGCCCCTTCAACAACTGTTTGAATGTCTTTCTAGTATAAGTAAACATTTCGAGCTTCCAATATCCCACTACACGTGCCAGTGGATCATACGACCCATCTGACTAAGAATTTCCCACAAAACAGAAAATGCGGCAGCAGTTCACTGGGCCACGATTTTTTGTCCTGATAAATTGCAACAAGAGTAAGCAAAGTTTATGCTTTCCAAATATTGATTTTTCCATCATCCCCAGCTGTAGCTACTATATCATAGGTTTGGTGAACAAGCAGCATGTATTCACCTCTCCCCTGTGTCCAGGTAGCAATTTTAAAATCAACATTAGAGTGCTCTATTACTGTTTACGTGCATTCGGGCATTTTTGCATGCATCACAAAAATTTGTCTTATATTTAGTAAGAAAAGAGGATTGGGCATTCAGAAGCTATGAACTGTAGCGAATGCGTTAGTATTCTGTATTCACTATCTTTATCATGTGCGGCATGAGCAACTGAGCAGCCTAAGTTCTGGCATAATTTTACACTTTAATCTCCATAAAAATGTGTGCAATTGCCGAACGTGATATGCTGTACGACCTTAATGTTAATAAGGCAGAGAGAGGCACACAGGATCCCGCTCCCACCCACTCTCCCCAAGCCCAATATCTCGGTCACGTGGACTCCGTCGGTTCGTCTCGAAAACGGCGTTTTCATTATACTCACTTCAGTTCGAGAAACGGGCCAAAGTTATGAACCTACAGTTTTTGTACAATGCTTGGAAGCAAATTTTTGAGTTTGTTTCTTTGTTGAGCCTGACATTCCAAATTTTATATCTTCAGAACTTACGTTTGCGGGAGCAAGTATAAACTGGGCGCGGGTCACGTATTGCACGTGTGCATCGTAGAGCCGATCGAAAAGAAATTGCCCTAGGGACATAGGCTGCTATACACATGTATTTATTATGCTTTTCCCTTCGGAACGCCCCACCCCCCGCAACGAATCATGATTAAATTCATTTTGAAGAGAAATCTGAAAAGGTAATAACATCCCCTTGAATAAAGTTTAAAACCTTTGGGGACGCATTAATGCGATAAATCTTGGAATCCTTTGGTTGAGCCCCATATCTTGGGAACATATTTTATTACTATGATGTGGCATTTTTCTCTTGCTTCTGTAGAAATGGAACGATGGGCGAAGAGGACCATTACAACCGACGTCACAAACGAACAGTGAGGCTATTTTCAAAGATCGTAAACGAAACGAGCTCGAGAGCAAAACCAAAAGTTGGATGATCGAACCTATAATTCGAGTTGCATATGTGCGGATACATATTTATTAGTAAACGAGTTGATAAACTGAACAACAGGAACGAAAGGAAATGTAATGCTATGCAAATCATTTAGAAAACTTAATTTCAATGCCTTGTTTTCGCAGCCCATGCGCGGGGTATTAATTTTTAGAATGATGTCAGTTACTTCATTGTTCTTTACTTTGATCCTGATATAGAGGAAAAAATTCTGATTGAAATTTGTTCTCGTTTTTTTCGATAAAATCCGACTAAATTGTTTTTAAGCTGAAACTGTCCGAGCCCAAAGACTTTGGTATATCTTTACTAAACTAAAAATAGTGTTGAATCCGGAGAGGAAGTCATACGTGGAGGGGTAACTCGAATTTGAGGAGACAAGCGAGAAAAGGAAAACACGAATACCACCATTATCATATGGCGCGAACCAGCATTTCCTTCATTTTTCCTATGCATGGATTTGGTTGGCGGATAGAAGCCAATAATCAGTGCTTGCGTTGATAACCATCAGTGCACTGGTGGCAAGGCGCGTATAATAAGCATCATCACTCACGCGGATTCGAACCGTAGGCTACGTCTGGAGATCAAATTTGTTGTTAGCTCGGATAACGAGAGGATCGAAGCGTTTCCCAACGCTATTCTAATTGAGCTAAACCTGGTCCATATCGGGGACACGAGTCAACTTGAACATACATACTCTAGTCTAATTGTCTTATCAATGTCATTATCAAGTGTTTGTTTCTACTTTTTTTATGTGACTTTTTCTGTGATTGGTAAGAGATCTCATTAAAATTCTTCGTGGATCATAAACTTTGTTTGCGGTTTTCGCCCTTTCCGGAATTCCCATATTCGATATGTTTGCGTGGTGCTTTTTTGTTATATTCTATGTATGTTGTATTCACTCATAATAATTTATTTCCATTTTCAAGCGAGGCGCTCAAACAAATGAGGGTTAAGTGATATGTTAATAGAGGGGTTGAAGTTGGAAGACTTGTAATCAACGTATGTAATCAACCACGGACAATATTGTTGACGAAATATATTTGATGAAAAATATATTTAAAAACAAAAAATATGATTTAATTTTATTTTTGTTGAATTAACAAAAAACTTAATAAAAATATATAATACCAATCGCTACTAACCTTTGCCGCGGCGGTTTCAGTTCTGCGATGGGGGTGTTTCCTGCTTAGAGGTTCAGTTGCTGGTCTCAACATCTTGCGTAGCTTTTTGCATTCCAGATGACCGTTTGTTGGCTTCTTTGGGAGTGAGGTAAGTGGCTTTCCGCCTCTTTATTAAAACAATTTGACAATTCGGAACAGAAATGCTCATTTTAAGAGTCAATTCCAGTTCTAGCAAAAATGCATTTGCGCGCATCCAGCAATGCGCGCGAAAAACTTTCGTGATGAAAAATGAGAAACAAAAATGCTCACTTTTTAGGCGAAAATGCACAGAGAAGAAGCATCATTGAAAAACCAATTGGCCCAAAGACGCACGAAAATTTTATGAAAAATGAAAAAAAAACTTTCTATTTTAAAAGCGAAATGTGCTGACATATATACAACAATATTCGGTCATAAGGAAATTGGATCGCGCGCGACCAATTTTGCTATTGTTGACAATTTAAATTAAATATATCTTTCATAATTTTGCCTTTTTCTCTTCTTTGCTTTATTACGTATACAAGAATATTGTTTCTATTACTTTTCAAAAAAGAGCATTCATGCGTTGCAATACATTCTGACGCACAAAGGTTTCTGTCGATTGTGACGATGGGTTGCATATTTTATATGAGCCAAGATGGGAATAAACTGTAAGGAGGGGCATTTCAAATTCTGTGACTCGAATCGCATTCGAAGGCACCAAATTATTCGAATTCAGTTGTGGAATCGACCGAAATCACTTTCAGGAATTTTTTTTAAGCACGAGGCGGCGGGACCCAGCAACGTCCTATGCTTAACAGACAATTTTTTATCCATCTTTTCATGAACGGGTAGGAACTTGCAAAATTGAAAACAAAAACTTATATATTTTAATATTTTGATAATTTGAGCAAGTATCCAATAGGTTAAAAACAGGGCATTGGTTATTTAGAAGGGCATTGATTTATGCCAGATAGCTAATCAATTCGAATTTTTTTTATCCGGATTCATATTCGAAAAAACACGCTATTCGCGTTTTGCCCTAGCCAGATTTCTCTGCATCCTAAAATGTTTTTTTCGGGGTGGACGATTTGGGAAACGCGCTGTGTGTCAGAAAGTTTAACATTCAGTCCACTTACAGAATGGCATTAAAAATGGGCGATATTTAGTTCCAGTCGAGCGAGGCTCCTAAAAGTTTGTTATTTAATTAACTTGTAAACAAACTTCATAATCGATTTTCTCTTCAGATATTAATTAAATTATGACGGGGATCTTAACAAGGAAAGTCAATCAAACGATTTTAGCCATAAGAACTTTATGGCAGTATAAATTTTGATCGAATCGATCAGGTATTGTTTTCGTACCGTAACAGAATATTATCATTTTTTGGGGTGAATGACTGTCTTATGTGTACGAGGTTGAAGAGCGAGTTTTTTTCCATTACTAAGTGATCTGTTATGTATCGCAACACAGTTGGTGTGAAAAAAGTGTGACCAAAATTTTAAAATTACTGGTGATTGATTCAAGACGTCATAATAGGGTGCCGCGTTATGCAATCCAAACTTTGTTTTTATCCGAAACAATTGCCATCGTAAATCTTAGGATAAAGCTTGGAATTATTCAGATAGTTAATACGCGCTGTAGGTCTGTGAAATATTTCTGCAAAGGGTTTATATATGTTTATGGACTCAATCGTTTGTGTTTAAAGCCACTTGTTACTATTTATATGATTTATCGGAGTGAGGGTGATTATGATAATGCATCCGTTTTTAGTTCCCTATTTTCAACTCGCTAGGGCGCTTGTGAATTGCGTTTTACAGGGACGAGTTCTTGAAGCGGTGAACTAGAAAGGCCGTGTACTCCACAAAAGTTTAGCGTACTTCATATGATATTTTTGATAGTTCATTTTTCAAGTTATTGAAGGTTAATTTTCAAGTTTTTGAAGGATCTATACTCCTATGCTCTATCACCCATTGAATCCAATTTTCTCTAGGCTATTGTCACCCGTCTCCCGGCATGTAACGATATCATTTACCATTTTTAAACAGCAAAAATCAATCTTGTAAAAATAAAAACTCGAAGAGAACACGTCATGTTATTTCCTGTGTCTAACAATTACAATATTTTATCTACGTCCTCATGATGATAATCTGGCAAACCATTGCTCTGGGAATTACGCGGAAAGATCACGTATATTTGGCTGAAGGGGGGGGGGGGGGGGGGGGGGGGGGGGGGGGGGGGGGGGGGCGGGGGGGGGGGGGGTGTACAAGGATGGTACTTCGAGGCAAGCATAAATGAATTTCTAAAATTAGTGAAGAGTGGCTTTCGCGAAATTTTTTTGTTATATGTGGAGGGAACAAAAGAAGAAAGTCAAATTAAATATGCTTCTACACATCTGTACATTTTTTTTATGTCATTTTCGATATCTTCATTCATTTTCCAAAAATGAGGCACATTGGACTACAAATAAAAAGTTGCACAAAAAGTTTGCATGTGGTTGCAAAATAATTCACGTCATATTATGATTTGATATTATGATTATAATCAACATAGCTACTTCAAATTTTTTCGAAGTATACCAATTACTGCAGATCGAGTGTATTGTGTAATATTAAATTGTATCACAGTGTATGAAGAATATTGACTATATCAAAACGCTTATAACTATGAATGATTCCTTGAGTATAAAACGATTGGTTCGACTGACAAACATTTATTTCTTAAAATTTCAGATGTCTGTCAAGAGAAGCAAGGACGAATATTAATGTGAAAGATATGTAGAAAGGAAATGGAACGAAATCATCGGTACGAAAGGGATAACGGACAATAACTCTAAGAAAACTCTATTTTTTATCGATTAAAAATTACTATTGGGAATAATAAATTTTATTTTGTCAAAGCATGCAGCCACAAGCTGGACCATCAGTTGCTCATATTTATCAAAAGATGGTTTTTTACAACATTTTCCGATTGGGTTAAAAATAAAATAGATGCGTGCCCGCGTCTGTGCTACTGTAATTTGTAATTTTTGCGACAACATCGCATTTTCCCTTTTTAAAGCCAATTTCTGTTGACACCAGACCTGTTATAGGTACAATAGTCTATGAAAGGATTTTTTGTTTATCGTATGAGGGTACTAAACAGATATCTTTCGGCAGGACGCCGCCCATTTGCAACTTTACCATGATGTTGAGAGTATAGTCGCTCGCTAGAGTGTAGTAACTGCGTGCTAACATCACTTTGTGATGGATTTTGAGTGGTTTAACTCCCCGGACTTGTGACCGGAGCTTCAGTGAAAAAAAATAATTACTGTTTAAAGATTTCAGCCAAAAGACAAAAGACGTATATGAAGAAACTGATAGATGCTGCAAACATCAGATCGTAAAAGCCCTCCACCCTCCGCTTCCCTCAACCTCCCTCGGCTCCACTTCAACCTTGCCAAAGGACCTTTCTCATAATATCGGAAATTGCATGGAATTTCATGTAACGGAGAAATTGATTGTATGTATAGGTAAGAATGTTTACCCCGTTTCCGTCTTGTTCTCTTTTCTTCATGTTGAATATAAAAGGGGGGATGGACAAACATCCGTTACACCCTTAAACAGGGAACCAATAGCATCACTACCAAACTATGACGTTCGTTCCAGAGTCAGTGAATGGCAATCTACCATGAACAATGATGGAAAATCAAACTCCCTCTTTTCCAGATCCTTATATAGTTGCTCTTACTCAACACATCAGCGATTTTATTACAGGTCAGATATAATTCCCTTCCACACTTTTTGTTATAGAATTGGTTCAGCTGACCGGATCGCGTTGCTCTAGGCACATTCCATCTGTGGCTCATTGGCTCTACAAAAACAAAAATTTCTAATTGGAATTAGAATGGGTACGACAAAAAATACTTTGCCTCGATCCATGTTTGTTACGTTTAAACTTCCCCTCCAGCCCTCCCCATTACAGTTGCCGGTCATCCTTCCCTCGCAAGTGATATGAGGTCAAGATCTCAGCTCTGGAGATTGTTGCGTATCCATTTGTAGCGCAACAACTAGATTTTGACTTCGGCTTGTGAGGGGAAGTGCCTCCCACCCCGTACTCGCGGGCAAACTAATTCGTCGAGTTTAGATGATAGAGACACCTGGAAACAGAGACCAAAAGCAGGAGTTGCCAGATCTTGAGTTAACACAGAGTTGCGAAGAACTGATTTTGATTGCTTATATCTCCAAGCCCCTAAAAGGTGAGCGTGGTCCAAAATATATACTAAAAACTGAAATTTAGTTGCACTTTTAATTTTCAATGTTTTATTCATTTTTACATAAGGAGAATTTCCATTTATAATTGAAAACTCACACTCCCGCTTCCAATGGTCGAAAACAGCTCATACTAAATAAATGTATACACTATACATAATTTTTCCAGTGTTTGCAATGTGGATTGCGCTCCAGCCTTGTCGGACGAGGGCAGTAAATTCGTAAATCATGGGTTCCGTGCCTACCTACGTCAGATCAGGTCTCACAGATTACTGAAGATAAACGAATTCGGACATTCAATATGCAGAAGTTGACATGGACTACTAAACGAAAGGTTATGAGTTTCCAAAAAAACCGCCCAATATTAGAGATTAGGACTGTTTTTTTTTTCACAAAAGATAAATTTATTCTTACCCGCCTGATATTATTTCTCTGGTCCGAACATAAAAGGATGATATCATGAAAAATTAATCTGTCAATCGAATTATGGATCACGAATAAAGGTTTATCGTTGCCGAAAGTGTTGTCCGATCTGTGGCCCATGATTCACAAGTATTGAATCCGATTATACTTAAGTCTTCTTGTTTTGCTTTTCTTTTCCATAAATGTATTATAAAAGTATATTCTTTTCATTGGCATTTCCACCTCGACGGACCCAGAGGGCCCTTTCCCCACAACCCAATCTAAGAATTCCATCATATCATTCTTTTGTTGGAGTAATGTGTCAACTAATGATCGCGTCGATAGACGCCGATCAATTCATTTGGCGCCATATGCTTGGCAAAATAAAATTTCTGATACGGGATTTTTGAATGATAAGAGGAATGATTGGATAGTTTTCATCGTGGCAACTGATACAATGCACATGTTTCTTATGCGTTTAGTAAATTGCAATAGCAGGTTGTGTGCTTCGGAAAAAAATCATTTTTTATTAATGTAGATAATTTGCTGAACGATCCATTGCACCATCCACTTATCTTGTTCCTACAGCCAAAACTCAAACAATTGCTAAAAAACCAAAGCCGAAGTCTTCCGAAAACCATCCTATGGATGGAATACAATACACGAGGTATACTATACTATCTTGCAGATTGCTGTTTGTATTAGATGTTTGGGACTGTAGCTTTGAGGCGACTTTTCTTATTATAAGCAATTCTATCATTATATATACTATTATTATTCAATTTTATCTATCCCCGTTCATCCACTATGAAATCTAGGGCTGGGAAAAAACAAGAATCATTTTATATTCGAATCTGATTCGGATAATTTTTTCGAATGCCGGGATCGAAATCGCTTGATCCTATTATTTACTATTACTATATTGTTGTCCATTCATGAATTATTGCGCCGCAAGTTCACAGTAAAAAAATTACCGAATATTAACTTCAACACTAAAAATGCGATGTATGTTTCAATTGAAACCTCCGCTCCAGTGAGCGAATATTTTCGTACATAAATTCGACCAAAATCGATTTGTTACTTTGGTTGTTTAAACTATTGGAAAAAGTTCGATTTCCTTTAGCAAGGCTTCGCTTCCTATCCCCCGATTACGCACCTCTCGATATCGAATAATCTGTACTTCGAATCCCTGAATCGAATCCGGCCCCCTATATGAAACGTTGCTTGATCACGGGTAGGTTGGACGTTGGAGCTTTTCAAAACGTCCTTTGATAACAAAGTTTTAGTAGTTTCAATGATCACTTAAAACTGTAACTCAGAAGGGTTATAAACTGCCACTCTTTGTCGCAGTATTTTTACTTGAAAAACAATGAAAATAAAATCCTAATAACAATCATATTTTTACAGCCAATTATGAATTCTTGATGAAACGACATCGCCTAGGTGCCGTCAACAGCCCTCCCTCACATAAATGTCACCAAAAAGGACGGTTTGGAAATTATTAACAATTTGTACTTGCGGAATATAACGGATAAATTTATCTGTACTTTTACCAACAAATACAAGAGTAAAATAGGTTTATCACACTTTTGCCCGCTTATAACATTACAGACTTCATAGGCCTACTGGAAACAATCAACGGGTTAATTGGCAGAAATTTTTCTCTCGATTAAATCTGTTTTTTAACAAGGCAAACGAGAGCTTTTTTTCTTTAAAGTTTGACCTGAGCAAGATGTGTAAGATTTGGGACAAAGAGATACTTCAATTTTGGTTCAGCAAACTGCCCCTTTCAGGTAGACAAAACATTTAAAAAAAGGTAGTGGACTACCTATATTAAAATACCGTGAGTACAATCGTTCAGGCGTTAACGGATCAATCAAACTCTTACGGAGAAGGAAAGCTGCAAAATTATTCAAAATCACATTTCCACTGATACCCTATGCCTCATTCAAGGATGACGTTAATGTAACTTTCAATATACATTAGACAACGGACGATCGATATCTCTTGATGCACCTTGAACGTGGATGGTGGTATAAATACAGGATTGCTGCTGTCAATACTAACGGTTACAAGAGGCTTCACCAGAGGAGACGAGGCCATTCATTCTTTCTTGGAAGGATATGTTTTCGCCAATAATTTGAAAATGTCAAGTTTTTCAATCAGAAAATTTCATTTTGTCAAGCATGAGCTTACAATTGGATTCAACAGTGACTCAACATACTTAGCAAGGACATTGTAGGGACCAAAAAATATTCTGATTGGTTTTGAAACTTAGGTGCAGAAGAAAAACTACGCGCTTTTTAGGTTTGTTTTATTTACCCTTGCATTATTTACCCTCGCCAGTGCAATGCTCTAAATTGCAGTTCCTTACGTTTTTCGACGCAACTTGACGGTTTGCTGTGCAAGCTAACGGGAGATTCGCCTCGTTTTCGTTGCATGCGTTTGTGCTTTGTAGACATTGGGGAATACGATTAAGAGCAAAGCAGTGCAGGCGCGTAATTGCCCCGGTTTTTATTTGTGTTAGTCGTACAACGCAAACGCAATGCATCGGGTAAGAGAACTTCACGTGTAATTTGAATAGATAACAAGAAATACAATAGTTCCTGCATTGGGTTTGAAAAATAATAAATAACATCCTTATTTTGAATATATGAAACAAGTAAACAATGTTGCTGGTACTCTAGGAATATCAATTTTCTTTTTATTTAAGGAAATTGAACAAAAACAATAAAAAAAACAATCTTTTCAGATCCTCGACCGCCACCAAGCCCCAGTTCGGTTCTCGAGCTGTCTCGGTATCCGAATTCGGATCTGGAGCACGATATAAATATTGTACTAACAATATGGGAATACCAAAAGATGTGCAGAGTGACTTGGCCAATAAAAGGACGAGTAGTTTTTGATTTAAAGAATACGGGTTATGCTTATTTTGATTCATGATAAACAATGAAATATTTGGTGTGTGGTGTGGTTTTACCGCGATTTGAATTCAACATAATCAAAAAAAAAGTATGCAAATTTCACGAGGTAAATGTGGAATGAAGAAAATTTGGAAAGCTGAACATTGTTTGTTTTGATATTACATGTGGTTCAAATATTCTCGATTTCTTAAAAAAAGTTATTTGCTTCCAATTCAACAAAATGTATTAGATGTCCGCCCAATTATGGTAAAATTTATTAATTGTACTCCATCAATATTTTCGTGCGTCGCGGATCGTTACCACCAGTGTCACATTATTGGCATACATTGTTATTTTGGCGATATTTCCTTGCAAGCAGTATTTTATGTCAATCAAATCGACTGTTTTATTATTCGAAGTGGTTTATGGATAAAGGCTTTTATAGGTTTTCACACCCACTCGACCCGTAAATATTAGATTTGTGGAATTATTCTGGGTATTTCCTACCCAACTGATTAAAACAGTAAAAAATAAGGGGGGGGGACTCACTAGCCTGTGTGACGTGCACATCTCCCTTAAAATCCTTTTTTCCTTATTTTATTACTATCAGCGTTTTTACATAACTGTTCGAAACAAGCAGAAATCATCGAAAATAATCATAAGAGGATCGAAAGTTTGTTCGAGATTACCAAAGTCAATGCAATCAAGCGGGATACCGTTTTCTGGGTCATCGTGGTTCGACTGGACTCCGCATTGTTCATACCCTATGAGGTATTTACATTCACATTTAAAACGTTTTATACACATATACGAAAAACCTTATCTCTTGACACCCTTTCGAAAGGCATCGTCTATGGAAGTCCACGATGTGTGTTACTTATTATAATACATTATAATAAAAAGTATCTTGTTGAAGTTAAAATCGTCGTGGAATTAAATATAAATTCGGTAATTCATGTAACAAGCATGACTTCCGGCCCCACACATATTGGCAGGCTTTATATCACTAACTTATCGCTTCGATGATCTTCTAGGTTTAAATCTGATTTTACGCCGTAATGCAATGGTTCGTTTTAAAGAAAGTAGCCATTGTACAACACTACAAAAGTTAAAAAATGGATTTTTGTATACTATATTTCCGAACAAAATCCTAAACCGTCAGATCTTTCGCTCTTTGGCAATTCATATCTAGCCCCTAGCCCAAATTTTTATTTTTCCGGTTTATTATTTATTTTTTGGATCTCAGGCGGTCCATATGCCCCTTCCCCTCCACTGCGGCAACAACGCTATTGTTGATCAAGTCCGATGACGCAATTAATATTACATTGTGCGTTAAAAGCAATGAATGTTATGACTTTCTTGTGTCTAAAATCGTACCGATGAGCAGGTGGATAAAACCATAAAGATTCCTTGTTCGAACAGCCACGTTATTCTAGAATTTGATTTAATGAGTTTCGATTTTCTGTGCATTTTTAAATTGACTCATCATGCTGGTAAATCAATATTATCCAAATTTTCACGTCGTTAATTAGACAATATATCATGATTTCGCTGCGAATGGCTAAAGATGACAATATTTAACTGTAATGTTAAAACCTTATTCTTTTATATAATGAATTCCGATTTAGGTCAAACTAAACTATGGCCTAACCACAATTCCTGCCCTAGTCCAGGAAATTTCTCTTGTGGGATTAGAGGAAGCAAACATAACACTGATTTTTGTTTCAAATTTGTTTTATCCCATTAATTTTAATTTCCCTTAATCTTTTTCAATTTCAGTGTGCAAATTCCCTCCTTCCAAACCAATCGAAGTTCGCTCGAAATTTGAAAACAAATCTTCAATTTATAAACTTGGAATGGAATCTGTGTCTGTCTGAAACGTTACTTGGGATTTCTGGTACACAGGTAAATTGAGTACATTTATTTGTATTATAATGAGGAGTTTGCGATTTAGCAAAGCATTTTCATGACATGCATGGGGTAAACTATAGGTGTATCTATCTACAATGGGGCAAGTTACTGATCGATTGCTCTCCAATTCCAATTGGATTACAACAGTTTAACAAAAATTTAATTTATATTTTCAATCCGGTATTGACAACTCGACATCTTTGTTTGCTAACGTTATGCCAAGTAAGTAGTCACATAAATATTTCGAAATTTCTACCATCCTAGTTTCCCTCATGAGAAAAATAGAATAGGAATTTTAAGTTATTTATTACCTATATTGCCAAGTAAAGCTGGGCAAAAACCACGAAGCAGCTGGCAGCGAATTTTGAATGATATTTTTCATCGAATCATAAATCTCCATATGAATAACAAATATTCCATTTTTGCTAGTACAACTTGTCTACATTGTGGAAAATTAATAAATTCCTAGGTTAGTTTATCAGTGTATTCCAATTTAGACTCCATGTCTAAAAGCAACAGTTTTTATATTTTATAGACAAAATATAATCGATTTTGGTCAAATTTGACCAAATGTTTTTTTTATATATATGATTATGTCAGATCTATACCCCCCCTACTTCTACATATTACGTCTGAGGCTGTGAGAACAGGGCCATTCATGGGACATCTGATTCAGTCGAATGTAAAAAATGAGGTATTTTGTTATGTGAATTCCTATTATTTTTTTCTTAAATGATAAAGAAGTCTCATGCTGACTTGAGTGAGAGTTTCGCTATCCAGCATACAGACAGTCAAATGCTATTCGAGGGGAAATTATATCGGTACATATCATAAAGGTGGCCGACAATTGAGGGTGGTAATTTTTTAAATAATAAGTACTAGGAATATAATAATATATGCCTCTATGGTTTGATCAATAAATTTACAGCATATTTTAAAGAAAATTATCAGGTGAAAATTTAAAATGATGGAAAGTTTTAGATTATGCCTACAGTGTTCATCTTATTTTAGGTGATTTTGAAAAGTGATATATTGATTCATATATTTTGAATGATGCTTTATTTGGAGGGATGTTTTTTATCTCGGATATTGTGAAAAATTAAATCAATTAGCTGTATAGGACTTAACGAAATGTGGATGAAATTCTGAAATAATAATTTTGAATTCTAGTATTTGTCGCGAGCGTTTTGTTTCTTTCGTCTCAATTAAAAATAGAGCGTTAATTCGAGTGTAAGCTCCCTGGAGAGTAGTAGTTTTAAATTGGTTAGAACCGTTATAAAAAAATAACTGATTTATACTTCATGGTCCATGCATACCCACTGAACCCAGGGTGTAAGGACTTGGTCCGTAGTCGAACAGGCAATCATGTATCTTACCTAACAACCCCAACCTTATACGTTCCATGGGTGGGCTCGCTTGGTTTCAGGACCTTGTTCAGTGTGCATCCTCTCCTAGAAGTGGACAGGCTGGTGGTGAGTTGTATGCTAGGTCTAGTGGCTAGCTACTACTGCGTTTATCCGTTTGCTGATACGACAAGCATTTAATAAAGACGTTTTTTTTCATTTCACAGAAAACTTTCTACCTCCTTCACCCTTCTTGACTTTGCCTTGCGATTACGATAGTTTCGGTCACAAGCATTATACGGTTACATTTCTGGCACACCAATCATGGTGATCGGTCACACATCGATTTCAGACACCTCCTTGCGGACTGAAACATGAAAGCTATTACTGACTGGAACAAAGTTGTCAACAGAAGTTTCGGCTTTACTGTCCTGAAGGTAGGCTTAAAGATTATTACATTTAGAAGATTCGACTAATACAAAATTAAAAAACACCCGAAATTTTTTCAGTCGATATGAGAGGTGTAGAAATTTGCAGCAAAAATAGTGGCTATTGGATGGTGCAAGTGTGCTATTTAAACATTTGAGGCTTTGGCTTATCGTTTAACGTGAAACGAAATAATAATTGCGTAAAAATATTCTACCGTCCCAAAAACATGAACTTGTGTATAGTTCGATTAAATTCTCTCACACAAAAATTGAAGAAGGAAAACAGGGCTATTTATACCACATATACCAATCAGATTCGAATTTTAAATGGTTCGGTTGCCCATCCTTGCACACGTACATCAACAACTGCAGAGTTGAATAATACGTCAACAGGCACGCTTCAGTCATGTTTAACTTCTGTCAAAAATGAACTTTGAAATATTCTTCATTTCAGCAAATAAGAAAAAAAATCCTATATACTTTACGCGTTTTCATTTCTATCAAATACTGAAACTGATGAAAGACGGGAAATATTCTGCGGAATTACAATGGAGTCCACCAAGATATAAACCAACTTACGATACTGTGTTTTTGTACATCTGTTTTGAAGATAACACACCGTTACAGTGGATTTATCTACCCGAGAGGTACGACAAATTTAATAACGTTACTCTAGTGGTGGTAGATAATAGAAATTGACGTTTATAAGCAAAAATATGAATAGACGTCTTCACTGGCAAGAAATTCGCGACGGAGGTGCGCGGATGTGTCAGTTTTCCACCGTGATAGGGATTCTAACAATATCTTGTCAATTACTGGTGCATGGAGAAAGAAGTTATTTCCATTTTAGGTTATGAAACTCTCAGTCTACATTTTCAAATTAATTCAATGTTTTCAGCATGCTAATTTGATTTCTATAGTACCATCATACTACGTTCGTAAAACCTTTAACAAACAAAAAATATATAAAAAATTGTTTTCAGGAAACTGCGTGCATTCTTCGTTCTCTGCCGCCGTCCAGAGGATACATCATAAGATTTGTCACTGTTAAAAAAGGACATTCAGAGCTTACATCAACGCATTGGCTCAGTACCCCTTCATTGCCTAAAGGGCGTGTTTTGCATGAATGAAGTTGTTTGAACTACTATTATAAAACAATCGTTTTTACCATGATTTTTGCGTTCTTTCGGAAAAATAATATAAGTGAAGAGTTATTCCATTGAATTTAATTGTGTCAAGCATGCCTGGGCGGCGCGATCCTTCAGTGATCCACAATTAGGGCTGGGCAATTTATTTCGGTGATTTTAATCGATCCAAAGCTGAAATTATTCGAATACTACGTGAATCGTTATTAGGATTAAAATCGATCGATTTTTCGAATGTTGATCATGATTATGTTACTCTTGGATTTGTTTCACTATTTCAGGCCATTGAGAAATATTACTCTACGTTTCCTAATAAATTAGAGGATAATCTTAAACACTGGGTAGATTTGAAATATAAACATTATAATATTATATTATTGTTGCTTTATTTCTTTTCTCCAAAATATGGAGCAATACAATATGACATTTGCACAACACTTTTTTGTTGTTGTACCGGGGAGTGGAATCGACAATTAAGTACAAAGATATACATTATTACATAGTTCACGGCTCAAAACTGGCTGATTTTTTTCAATTCAATAAAAAGTAATCCCTAAAAACTATCTGAAGTGCTCCTAGCCCTATCAAATTAAAAAATTCACATAAATGTTATTCAGAACGTTGTTTAAACGATTCATACAAGTAAAAGCGTATCGATTGAGAAAAATTATCGTGGCTCTTTTACATTCAAGATTCTGGGAGCGTTGCAGTTAAAAATCTCGGCTTTAAACGGAGGAGATGGGCAAGTTTACTTTTTTCCGACCACTGTCACGATCGTACACACATTTGGTCGTTTCTCGGGTGTGAAGCGTCTTTTGCGAAGATTTTTCTATCGAGCGCAGAAAGACTTTTAAATTGAAGTCCAGACAATTGATGTGGAACACAACGGTCGACGTTTTTCTATAGTTATTGAACTGCACGTGAAAAAATAAAAACAAGTGAAGTAGCCTATGGTATTTGTTGTAAAACGATATTGGCGTTCATATTGTTAAATATAAAAATCCGTCGAACCATTTGTAAAGGTTTTCGTGTCACATTAATTTTTCGTACTTTTGAAAACTGTTTGTGGAAATAATTTAGTCTCGTATATCGGGCGTCTTGAATAAAAAGGGAGGACACCACTTTTCCAAATCGGAAATAAAGTATTCACTGCCAATGCATTTATCAGATTCCTGGTAACAGTAGCAACTGGTATTGGCACGTATTGATGGTAACCTAGTTTTCATATAAACTAGGTAAAGTAAAACGAATTTACCAGCAAAATAGGTAAAGTATTACTAGGTAACCTCGTTTTCCGTTTCAAAACTAGGTAGCAACTAGAAAAAAAAAAAAATTCGGTAAACTAGATAATCGTCATTTTCCAGCAATTTTTTTTTCATTTCAAAAGCATTTTCATAATGAATATATGATTTGCCTAACTTTTCATATTAGGTAGTAATGTTGGTAATTCTCCGGTAAAAGTATCGAGTTTACCAAGTTTATTTTCAAAGTACTTTTACTTAGTTTCACGGATATCTGATTCATCTGGTTCACTGATAACTAATTTACTTACCTAATTTAAGTTTTACTGAGTTTTCAGTTTGAAGTTTTTACCAGGTTAATCTACCAGATAAAACAATTGACTAAAACTTTAAAATCGTTAAATGATAAATTAGGTAAACCAGATATCAATGAAGCTAGTTAATGGTATTTTAAAAATAAACTCCGTATATTAGGTAAACATCGACACTTGTAAACATTAGTATTGTGAAACCGCCATCGGTCCGTGAGGTAAAACTCATAATTGCTACAACAACATGTTAACGATGGCAGAAACGCTTTCTGAAAACTGGTTTGAGATTATTTGCTGCGTCTCGACATTCGAATGGTGTTTGATCAAAGAAAGTATAAATAAAAAGAGTAAAGTTGCTTGTATGAATATTAATACTGCGCTCAACCAAACCAAAAACCCACTGAACTTTATTAATATCCGGTAAGCCGCATGCAATAACGTCGTTGCGGTAATTGGATGGAAAACACACTTAGAACCTGCGTAAGCTTCCACGTTGAATGATTCATTGAACTGTTCCTATATTGGAGCCTTTGACGTAGGGTAAGTACGATATAGAAGCCCTTGAATGAAATTCCACCAAGTATAACTTTGCAAGATTTTATGAAGTTGCTGTAGTTGGGAAATCGAGATTCAACTACTCGTTTTTCTAATAAAACCGTCATCATCAGTATAGTAAATGCCGACGTTAACAAATCACAAAAAACCTTTATCCGTACCCAATCCTCTTCGAATTCTTGAAAAATTTGCCATTACCGCGTTTCTATCCAATGTGTGTGATCGCAGAAGTTACTGTAATTATGATTGGCGCCGTCCACATTTTGCAACTTTTAATTTCTTATTTAGATTCTTGTAACGCTTGAGACAAGTTGGCGACTCTGTTAGAGAAATGAGAAGTTGAATTTTCAACTTGCTGATCCATATTAAATGGCTTTCCTCCTTGTAACTTGGTATGTACAGTAGACACAGTGTGTAGTCCCGGTACAGTGACGTGCGAAATATGTTTTGAAACTTCTGCCAGAAAATCGTATGTAGCTACATTTTGTTAAGCAGGAGTCACTGTTGGAACAGGAGGCAAAAGCGCGGTCTATTTGCGAATCAAGCGTGACAAAAAGAAAATTGTACCACATAATTATTCTTACTCGTATGCTTTTCTTTTCCATTTATCAATATTTCTGATATCAAGCTGAAGTTATATCAAATATAGTTCAGAATTGGATCGCAAAGCCCACGCGCGGTCTACGCTCAATAACACACGAATTATGGCGAACGATGATAATCACCATTTGTATATCTAACAGATACTTCAGTTTGTTAATAATATTTGTCACCATCACCTGAGGATCATTATATGAATCCATAACGACAAAACTGAACTTAAAAAGCTTGAGGCAATATAGATAGACACATTTATTCCGGCGCTAGTGCGAAGGCTTGCACGATTTATCCAGCATTGGCGGCAGAATCAAAGTATTTCACCCTTTTTACATATTTCTGCGTAAAACCTTCATTCGAACGTCTCTCGGGAGATACTACTCGTGTTGCCGGCTATGCACTGCATAAGCCTTGTTCCTACCAAAAGATTCCCACAACCAATCCCAAATTTTTATTTGTCAAGTAGGGTTTAGTTCAACAAAACATGAGAGCACAATTT